>JAPYZI010003195.1:0-19191 GCA_030523105.1 Ophioninae sp. A BG-2022a | reverse complement strand
CAAAAAAAGAAAAAAAAAAAAAAAAAAAAAAAAAAAAAAAAAAAAAAAAAAAAAAAAAAAAAAAAAAAAAAAAAAAAAAAAAAAAAAAAAAGAAAAAAAGAGAACCAAAAAAAAATTTAAACGAGAACAAAAACCCAAACAAACCCAAACAAGAAAGGAACCAAATAAAATTTTTTAAAAACAACAATGACCCAAACAAACCCAAACAAACCCATACAAACCCAAACAAAAAAGGAACCAACAAAAATTTAAAAAGAACAATAACCCAAACAAACCCAAACAAGAGAGAACCAAATAAAATTTTTTAAAAAAAAAAAAAAAAAAAAAAAAAAAAAAAAAAAAAAAAAAAAAAAAAAAAAAAAAAAAAAAAAAAAAAAAAAAAAAAAAAAAAAAAAAAAAAAAAACAATAACCCAAACAAACCCAAACAAACCCAAACAAACCCAAACAAACCAAAAAAATATTAAAAAAAAAGATTTTGAAAAAAGAACGAAAAGTCGACGATTCTTTCAGGCGGTTGGGAGGTGGCGGGGAGGGAAAGGCAATCTCCCGGCATCATTGTTCTCGTTGATCGGGCGTGGACGTTCATAACGGTGATCTTGGTGGAGGGCTCGAGGCGATGCAATCGTAGTTGACGGTTGCCACGTTCGAGCACATGCACCCTTCAGGAATTTAATTTTAGAACGATCGCGTGCTCCTAATGGCCATCTCCATACGTGTCCGTGTATCTTCATATACATATATATATATATGCGGCCGCCCGAGCGCGGGCGCGCGCGTCTCTATCGTCGCGACAAACGAGCGGGAACGCGAGCGTCTCGCCGGTTGCAGTATCGATTCTCCCGCTAGAGGGCCCCGGACTTCGACGTACTCGTCTCGACCTATTTTTCCATTTTCTTTTTTTCTTTTTTTTTTCTTCTTTTTTTTATTTCTTCGTTTTTATCGTATTTTTTTTTCACTCCTATCGGTACGTTGCCTCGCTTCTCATATTCTCCCCCCTCCCCCACCCCGCCCCCACGGACTCTCGCGACGCGAAAAACGAGGCAAAAATTGTAGTCGGATTGATTACGAATCCGAGCCAAAGTTTTTCAGGGAATTTAAGAATCATGATGCATCGATGTTGAGATTTTTTTTTTTTTATAGGAACGTTGGCATTTCGTATTGAAAATCCGTTTCGATTCCAATACGGTTTTTAACGACCGACGTTTTTTCAGTATTTTTATGTTCATACTTTCATAGAAATTTTCAAACGACCTGCAAACGAATATTTTTTACGCGGTTCACGAAATTTATTGAGATTTTTCGAAATCTCCGTATTACACCTCACTTTCGTATTCCATTTGATTCTCCATTGTTCATCCCATCAACGAGTTTGGAAATTCTCGATCGGGCTTCAAACGAAAATACGTGAAAATTCACTGGAAAATAAACTCGAACCGACGGTCCATTTTCTTCTTTTTGCAGTTACAAAAATTTGTTTAATTACGAGGTCACGAAATTAGAACTTTTTCACAGCGTAACAAAATTACGAATTTTTACGAGTTACAATTTTTTACAATTTTAGGAAGTTTGAAATTTTTACAATTTTGGGAAGTTTGAAATTTTTACAATTTTAGGAAGTTTGAAATTTTTACAATTTTAGGAAGTTTGAAATTTTTACAATTTTAGGAAGTTTGAAATTTTTACAATTTTAGGATGTTTGAAATTTTTACAATTTTAGGAAGTTTGAAATTTTTACAGCTTTAAAAAATTACGACTTTTTCGAAATGTACAAAATTACGACTTTTCAGAACTTAATAAAATTACGACGTTTTAGAACTTAATAAAATTACGACTTTTTAGAACTTTACAAAATTACGACTTTATAGAACTTAACAAAATTACGACTTTTTACAACTTTACAAAGTTACAACTTTTTACAATTGGATCGCAATGATAAAAATTGTAAACAACTACTCGTAACTTGATTCAAAAATCCCGATTTTTTAAAATAAATACGCGTTTGGGTTCCTAACGAAAAATTTGTCAACCCAAACAAATGCGAAAGACCAATTTTTTTTTTTTTTTTTTTTCAATCGTTGTGTTTCGAAGTCAGGATATCTCCCGCACGATTTACGTAATCCGAACTTACGTACATCCATACACGAGACAGTGGATACAATGATGCACAGAAGAGATTACGTACCCCGGCAAGAATGTGAAAAATAGTTCCGGGTACCGTGACACCTCCCCGTCTCGCCAGAACTTCAGGAGGCACGACAATGTCCAGTCCCAGCCTCGGTAGCATCACCATTTTCCACAGGATTATCTGTTTATTCGAAAATAATATAGAAACGAGCCATTTATTATCGCTAGAATTACAAAACGAAAATAATAGATGCCTCTTCCACGTTTCAAGCATTCATGTTCCGTTGTTTAAAAAAATATTCATTTTTTTAGATAATTATTTTAAAGCATTAACTTTGAAGTCGAGTTAAAACGTAAAGTACAATTTTACATTTTGTAACATTTTTATCTAACTTTTATTTTAATTAAATTTTAAACTTAAAAAAAAATATTATATATATTTATATATAAATAATATTTTCTTCAAAGTTTAAAATTTATTTAAAATTCATAAAATTAAATATTCATTAAATATTCATTTTTCACATATTATTTGAAAACATTAATTTTGAAGTAAGCTTAAATTAAACCGTAGAGTAGAATTCGAAATTTTATAACATATTTATCAAACTTTCATTTTAACTAAATTTCAAACTTTGAAGAAAAAATTATATATATATACATGAAATTCATGAAATAAAATATTCATTAAATATTCATTTTTCACATATTATTTGAAAACATTAATTTTGAATGAAACTTAAACCGTGGAATAAAATTCGAAATTTTATAACACATTTATCAAACTGTCATTTTAACTAAATTTCAAACTTTGAAGAAAAAAAAATATATATATATATATCCGTATGCTCGTGTTGCACATTACGTATACATACGCGCGCATATTACTCGGTCAATAACGTCAAGGTGATGAGGAAAACGATATCTAATCCCCAGAGCGAAACTTGACTCTATCTCGTTACCATCACGTACGTACTATCGCGGATTCCGGTATTTGCATTTTTATTCGCTCTTTCGCGATCGCGGCGGAAATTCGTTATTAAATAATGAAGACTTCGAGGGAAAAAAACGGTCGACGTGAAAACTTGGGTTATCGAGTTTCATTAGGTTGATAGAATTTGGGTTTTGAGAAAGAATTTTTTTTTGGCACAAGGTATCCGAATCCACGTAAAAACCCAATGGCTAATAAAGTCCATGTTTTTAATATCCAAAAGTAGAAAGTCAAACGGATAGAGCTCTGATCGTCGAGTGTCTAACTTTGAACCTGCTGGAATTGCCATAGCAACCGGCGCGCTGCGACGAACCCAAACAAATTTGCAGTCGATAGAAAGCAGCCCGTGAGATCGTGAAATTAAACTTCGTTTGAACGAAAATTATTATTTTTTAATTTTAATATATATATATATATATTTTTTTTTTGTATTAATTGAAATCGTAAGTAAAATACGTTAATAATTATATAAATTTTTATTTTTATAAAGAATTGAAATTTGAAAAAAATGATTTTCCTTTTTTCGCCAAATAATGGATATTTAAGGAAATAACAAAAATGAAAAAAGATATATTTCATTGCGTTACAACTATGCCAATCTTTTCGAGTGAAAGCTAGATCGCACGTAAGCGTTTTTTAAATTTCGACGAGCTAAAACTTTCGGAAACAACGAATGTTTTCAATATTAATTAGTGAATTTTCATTCTAATTATATAAATATAATTATCAAAATTTAAGCTTAAAATTGAAGATTATATATTTTTTTAATTTTTTTTTGTACGAAAATACAACGGTTATGGCTTTTTTTTAAAAAAGCTTATAGTTAATAGTCAACATTGTTTTTCGAACCGAAATGATTATTAATACGTTGATTATTATATAAATAAAATTAAAAAAAAACTTTTTTCTTTTGTTTCAACACTCGAAGTATTCAATTTTTTTTTTTTCTGTACTTAAAAACAATTAAGTTAGGCCGTAAATGGTTCAGGTACCTTACGTGCTCTGGCGTATACAGAGAAAAGTTGGTGTATAGCCGTGTATGCACGAGCATTTTTTTTCCCGATTTCTGACGTATACCCTCGTGGGTTTTCAAGTATTACGAGTTCCAAATTTAAGCCTTTTAAAAATAGACGAAAAAATTCATTTTTAGGAAACACGTTTATGAAATTGTTGGAAAAATATTCATATTTTCTTTTTTAGATATTATTTGAAAACATTAATTTTGAAGTAAAGTTAAACCGTAAATAAAAAGATAAATTTTATAACGTATTTATGTAACTTTCGTGTTAACGAAATTTTCAACTTAAAAAAAATAATTTTTCGGAAAATTATTTGAAAAAATGAATTAGTGAAAGATCGTTCCAATGTTTATTTATATTTATCTCAAGATCGTTGGTTATCAAATTTATAAATTTACCTTCAATATCCTCTCCGACTTGAGTTTTCGGCGCACGATAATTAAAATTTTTTTCGAAGTCGCTTAACCCCTTAATAAAAAATTTTTTGAGCGGTCACCGCTCCGAGTATCGGCCATGCGCAACGCTGCTTAACTCGCAGCGCCGCCACTATCTAATCACTGTCGGCTAATGGCGGTCGACGGACGATACGTATTCCGGTGTTTTATTTTTTTTAAACGAACGTTTTTTGAAAAAGAAATGCATTCAAGGAAGTAATTAACTTTTCTGGTTTGTTAATGCCTCAATTTTGAAAAAGAGAAGAATATATTTTTATTGCGTTTCAACGGTAAAAACGAGGGAGAACTTTTAAATCGACTGCGCGTAAATAAGTCGTATGCAAAAATCGCGCGAATAAATGTTTTCAAAGTTAAGATACGCGTTGTCTACAATTTGTTTAAAATATTCGGCGAGTAAAAAACGTTTCCATGCGAAAAACGATTAGCTCGCGATTTATGGCTTTACGCGAAGTATCTATCAGGCATAAGATTAACTACATCCTTCGTTGCCGGTAGCCAACGAATTATTTCCAGCAAAAATGAAATTCACGGTGATTTTAAAAATGTTTCATTTGATATATTTTATGTTTCATTGAATAGTACGCGAAAAAATAATTTCGCCGAGCCAAAAGTTTGTATTTTTTTATTTTTATATCCGCGAGAGAAAAAATGTTTGCGTAACGATTCTTTCTTCGCGTGTCAGATGCGATCTTTGCGCCATGATACGTACGTCTCGTATAACCGACCGTTGGGCGGTATTACGTTTTAGAAAATTCTGCGCAACGAACGCGCTTTGAACAACGAAGAAAATTTTCAAAAGCAGGCAAAATCTTAGGTCGAACGATCCGGGAATCGGAACGTAGCACCGGGGAATTATCGATTTTTGTTTTGTCGGCGATTAGATAAATCGAAGAAATAACGAACATCACCCGTTAACTCGCGATCGTTGCCGCGAATAAGAATACACGAAGATATCCAAAGATGCACGCCGCGACCTCTTTAAACAAATTCGTTCACCGCACGTCACGAAATACGTTGACCGTTCGTTCGTTTTTTTTCAAAATGGATTCTCGACCGACAAGCACGTGTGTCAACGTATGAAAGAAGCGTCACGAGAGATCGAATTATTTTTATCCGAAGTGCATTTTCGAAACTTTCACCATAACCTCACATCGTCTCGTGGTGGGGGAATTGGTAGTTCGAAGAGGGTAAGTCAACATGGAGTTGTTCCCAACCTAACACGAGCGGTCTTTATAGTTGGGGTCTTTATAGTAAACAACTTGTTGCCGATGGTGGTCGTCTTTTTTTTGTTCTTCTTTCATCCCGTGATGAAAAGTATCGCCAGCGGAGTTATCGAGGATCATTCTCGTTGGATCCCGATAAACAACGAAGCGTTCGTGATTTTCCGATCCATTTTGGAATTCGTTCGGGTACGCGAGAACAACGAACTATATTCGGGACGATTGATTGTACCACTCGCGGAACGCGGGGACGCGACAATGGCCGCGTGCTCGCAAAAACTCGATTGCCGCCGTCCCGCTCACTGTCTCCCTGTCTCTCTCTCGCTCATTCTCTGTTATGAATGCAACGCGAGCTCGTGGCGAAGCACACGCTTACCGATCTCTCGGACAAAAGCGGAAATGATGAAAAAATGGCGCACATCGCGGGACTTTTGTTTACGAAATAGCGATTTTACGAAAAAAATAAATATCGTAATTGCCTCGAGAGATTCGAAATATTCGTTGAAATAAACAAATTTTCTACCCCAGCCTGTAATCCCACTCGAATGATTAATCCCCGTATTCTCGATGATGAATCCTTTGTTTCTCCAATGCCAATCACATTTTTTACGATCGCGGTGGATTTTACAATTCTGTGAATAGTTTTCAAAATTTGCTGCTTCGATCGGATATGCATCGGAGCAATTAACGTTTTATACCCGCGACACCGCAAATACACTTGTGAAATAAATTTTCCAACTCGTACACGCGGTCAATGTACTCAGGGATACGGGGTAACTATTCCACGAGTCGGACAATAACATTTGCCTCGCGTAACGCAGAGACTAACGCCATCTCTCGGCCAACCGAGTACAACATCGTCAATCCGCGGTTGGATAATATCGACGGATAATAAGCTCGTGCAAACAAATATTTTCCAAGTGTCTATATTTCCAAAATAGTATAAAAATGTTTAAAACAGCTCGTACAAAAATAAATCATTTCGATACGTCCGATGTATAATTATATGCATTAAATAATAACAATATTGTAATGGATCGTAATAAATTCAGATCGGAGCTTTTAAAATGCAATTGGAACACTCATCAACGCTTTTTATGATCTCATTTGCACGACAAATTTGTTATTCACATTGAACCATGCATGACTAATTAAACTTTCTTAATCCATTAGAAAATATTTACACTGACTTTAACAGACTCGATGTTTCTTTCAATAAAGCACATCATTTTTTCACAAATGACAAATCGGCATTTTCTTTAAATCTATCTGATACATATGTGCCTGGATTCATTAAAATGTTTTATCATTGTAACAGGATTATAATAATCAGGATTATAATGAACGAATTAACATAAACGAATATTGCTAAAATAATATACACAATAAACGTAAATTCAGCCTACTCATCGATGCACGTTGATACAAGACGATGATTGTATAACGTTGTTGTAACAATAACGTTTATTTTCCAAGATTGTTCTTAAAAGCTTCCCGTATAAAACACCGTGTCGTAAGATCCAATTTCTCTCTTCGCTCGTTTCTTTTTTTTTTTTTTTTTTTCGTTTACTCGAGACGGCGCTCAGTCTCCACTAAACGTGACCGATCTTCGTCACGTGGCACAATACAAGTTTCCCCGCGTTGTTATAAATCTCGAGTCGTTGATAATTATAGCCTAAAACTTCGGAATTGTGGACGATTCGAACTTAAAATTGTTATCACAAAATCGTTATTTCCTAATTAATGGCGTGTGCAATAAAACGATAAAACGAAAGGAGAGAAACGCAATGACGTAGCGCAGTGAACGGACGATCTCTTCAGCGGTGTGATATACAAATGTAAAATATATCCAGCGATCCAACACAAGAGGATCGAAATAATCGCACGTTCCCGTAATTATCATTAGCAAATTGAGAGATCATACAAATGATTTTTCGTTTTTCGTCTATTAGCACGCTAGAATGCATTATCACTTGCAGTTTCCACAGATCAGAGACGGGCTCGTTTAATTATGCCGAAATAAGTCATTGTTTGATTATCCTTGCAATTATCTTGATCGATTGTCATTTCATTTCTCAACGTTGTGAGCACAAACGGTTATTTCTCGTTTCCACGAGAAAATCAGAGATTCATAAACGGCACGTCAATTCTTTATCAATACTTCTTTTATCCTTTCGGATATTTCCTTAATAATCCGTCAACGTTCATGCACTCGATCGAAAAATCATTAGTGTAATAATATTGAAAGGATAATCAGACAATCAGTCACAAATGAAATTGATACCCGGCGGCTCTGGTTTTGGGCTTAAACTCCCGAGATAAAGAGATTACTCGTTTAACCGAAACAATCTAGTGGTAGGAACTAGCACGTTAAATTATTTGGCTCGACTAAACTCCCTGAAACTAGCATCGAAGAAACAAATAAATATCGTAACTTCTTCATCCGTATGGCACCAGTCTCGCTACCAGAATTTCCGCAACGAAGGAGGCTTCCGAATTTGCAATTGGAAATTAATATCATTGGAACGGGTTGATAAGGCCCGTTCTTGGCGCGGGAAATACATCCCTCGTTTGTTATTTCTCCTCTAACCACTTATCGTCATTAATTCGAATGGCATTCGTGACATCGCGATTACAAAATTGATACTGTTCATGATAATGAACACCGCAAGTCTTTCCACCCATCCGTTTGTTGGCCGGATCGAAGTTTTGTCTTTCTGCGATATTGAGAACGTGTTCCTCCGTGAGTTCGTGAGCGTTTTTCGGCTCCCTCAGAACGAATCGTCGAGGTCGAAATTCGACGATGAATTTTTACTATCCGGAGATCGCATTGCTATGTACCGTTTCCGTAGGATCTCTTGCAAGTCGTTGCAAGGACTATTCTCGCGCTTTATCTTCAGCGGACGGCCACCGGGTGATCTGGAATTAAACGAGATCGTTCGGAATAATCAGTGTGGTCCATGAATGTTCAAAGTGTATAGAGAGTGTTTTGTAACTTAAGGCAGGAAGACCGTGTACGGTACATGACCTAAGCTTGTAAATCTATGATTCCTCCATTTTTGTTTGGGTTTGGGTTTGTTTGGGTTCAACGGTCTATCCAGCAACAGCGTAATAGTTAGCAAGAAATGAAAGGCCAAACTGATATTGTTCCGCTTCTGGCATAGAGATGTCTCACCTCTGGATCGGTCGCAATTTAACCTTGTCAATGTCCTTGAGCATATCCCCCATGGATTTCTGAGTGGTCAGTGGTTTTTTGCGCTCCTCCAGCTTGTGATCCTGAAGGCTGGCTCGCCTTGCGATATGAGGTGTTGTAGGTGGCGGAGGCGGCGGAGGAGGTGGTGGTAATTTTGGCGAACTGCTATTACTTCCGTTCGACAGGGATAACACCGATGAATCTGTGAAATGATCCAATACATTGTTCACATTCCTTGATTCCATTAGCCATACAAATTTTGGGACTCCCGACTTTCTCTGGCTTTCATTCATTGTTGTTTTATGATCGCCAATGGTACCGAATTGGCTTTTTCACTTTGAAATTTTTATTTTCAAATACAATTTTACCCCAGTAAAATTGACTGATCAAAAGAAACTACAAAGTCATTTAACAATAGCATTATTAGCTTTTTCCGTTATTGTTCATACTTTCTAAAGAACTTTGGGATTACTCTGCGACTATATTGCAAGCTAAAGATTCTATTATCGCTGCACTACAGAATTGAAAGATTAATAAACTTGGTTTTTCTTCAACGATTCTTTGTGCTGGTGAAATGAAAAAATTGGATCTGGGTAATATTTTCCAAGTTTCTTGTATGTCTTGAAGATCAGCTCTGGTATGATTCAATTTGTTGAATACCAATGTCTTTAAATCAAGCTTGAGCTAAAACTTACGGCTTCCGACTTGACTGGAATTTTTTACAATCATGGAGACTTGAGTTCTCAATTCTTGGAGTTCCTGCTCCAAAGCCAGTAATCTAACTTCAGACCCGAAACTAATAGGCTCCAATAGATCTGGTTTACTACCGGATAATAAACCGCTGTAAACACAAAATACAACTCGTGATATGCATATATATCAGTGCATATATTCATTTACATTAACCTAAAGTAAAGTACGTGAAAAAATAGATTCAAAAGTAATCGTTAATCGTATTAAAATATATACACAACTGAAAAATTCTACATCAAGCCATCTATCTTATAACGAGGGATAGCAATAAAATTTATACATTTTATGGAAGATGTTTTTTTAAATCCTAAATCCTTCATTACGATAGAAGCATGTTTGTTGAAGTAAAATCGCTTGTACTAACCATCCTGGTCCAGCTCCATTAGCATCGACCGAGTCTCCATTGGTTTCATTGATTATCATGGAATTTGTCATAGAGTGCAATGCTGTGACCCTAACGTAAATCTTTGGTGGTGGTTTAAGAGGTAAAAATGATCCGATACGGCGAACGATGCTTCGTCTTTTGCCATAGTACTTTGGTGCCTCGCCCATTCTAAAATGAATATAATAAGAATAATAATGTCTATAATAGTTCAAAGTGCGAGTTTGCCTATCACGTGTTTGTCGTATGTAACGACAGCAACGACCTAGTTTTCAGGGCGAAAAGAAAATGCGCCCAGAGCCCGAATTAATCGAATATTACGTATATCCGACCGAACTGTTTTAAACTCCCGAATAAAAATAACTCGAAAACGTCACACGCGTATACGCAATCACGGCTCGACTACAGGTTGTTGGACGAGCCCAAAAAAAGGAAAAGGCATTGGAATGAGTGGTATTCGCGAGATCCGTGTACGTAAACTCACTATTTAGGTTATACGCGTTTAGAAAATTTAAGGATTTTCATTGTACCTTTTTTCGCTAGAATCGCGCGTTTTTCTCTTTACGAGTCGAATAACATGTGAAAACGGTGTGTGCACGCGCGAAATGCGAGATAAGAGACCGTTTAGCGGAAATCTGGAGGTATGGAGTGAGGGTTGGACGCGCGATAGAAACAACCCAGGATAATCGCGTATCGCAGATGCACCGATCGTGTGAAATATGCCGTGCCGGTAACGCAGCCACTACGTACACGTGTACGGTACCGGTAAAGTACCGCCATTGTTCAGCCACTGTGTATCCTTCAGAGGTATTCGTCTGCTACCACGGAGTTAATGCAGTAAAGATCTCTGCAGTACGATTCCTATGTATTAGATATATAAATAATATTGGTATCAAATTGAATGGTAAAACGTGACAATATCTAGCGAGGTTATGTGTATATTTTCAAATATATGCACATAAACATGTATTTCTATTTAATAGCATCTCATGAAATAAAATATTTTATTGTTTGCGTGTGATTTTTTATGTGCTCCGATGACCGATTTTTATAAATAAAAATTTGAAAATTATGAACTCGACGGAAGAAGGTTCATAACAAATGAGCAATCACCATGGGATTCAAACAAACATGTCGGGGTGGGGTGGTATTTGATTTTCTCGTTTAGTCGGGCGGTCGTGATTGGCGGGATATTTCGGATAATTGGAAGAATCGCGCGGGATGGAGTACCGACGAGTTTGAGAATTTCCGAAACGTCACGGACGTTCTTGTCACTGAAAAATTGAAAAGAGCTGTAAACAGGAAAAAATGTCTTACGCCGAGCACGGATCGAGAATTTTCCTGACAGGAAAATGCAATACAAATCCATTGCTGAAGTACGGGGATTACGTTGTGGCGAGGAAACGTTCGGAGGGAAGACTCAAGCTATTCAATTCTTGCTCGGATCTTCGAGCTTGGAGTCCAGATGCATTGGACAATTGTCGTCACTTCCGGGAAATCATCGAGAATCGCGTACCGGTTCGAACTATTTTTATTCCTCGAATAACCTTGGTAGAATTTATTTCCCACATTTTGCTAAAAAAATTCTCATTTTCTCGCAAAATTTGTCCAATTTTCTTCAGTGTATAGACTTTTCTCAATAAACATCCTAATACTTTTTGGTAAGTAAAGTTTGATCGATAGTAAAGAAAAAATTTACATTTTACCGACAAATTAATTCTCCGAATTCACTTTTCCGAAATCCTTCAAATAAGGCATTTAAGAAGCCTAGGAAATAACGAAAGCAGAAAAAAATATGCGAAATTAGGGAAAAAAATTCTACCAGGGAATATTTAGGCCATCGATAGCGTTTGGCTCGTGCTGTTCTCCAGTGCCAACAACCAGAAGTGAAGAAGTGACGACCAACTTTTTTATTTCTCTAATCGTCATTCGTTCATTAAGCTTTTACGATTTCATTTCAATTTACATTCTTCAACTTCGAGAGGCCACGGTTACACCGATTTCACTGAAATTTTAATGATCGTACTTCTAATGTTGAAATGATTGTTCCCTTTTTGAAGTCCGGGAGAATTGTACCGTACGAAGTCCTGATCGAGAATCTGATAATAATGGGCCAAACGGAACTGGCCTCGGTAAGACGTCAGCTCGAAAAGTACAAATCGCTTCGACTCACACCTGAGCAAAAAAAACAATTACTGGAAATCGTAAGTTGTTCAAATTAATATAAAACCGACTTTAGAAAATGAAGAAATAACGATGCATTTTATAGGAGTAATTTGGAGATTGGGCAAATACAAGGGTCGATTCAAGGGAAAGTACAATATTCAGGATTACTCGAGCGATCCAGAAATTGAGATGAGCGACGTTGAACTCCTCCGTAAAACTGGAAGCGTCGTGGACGAGACTGAAACTTCGAAACGTCCGGGAACTCCGATGCAATTGATGTGCTGCTCGTCGAGAAATTTTCAAGACGTTGAGATCGATCGGGACTTCTCATCGGCGGAGGATTCCGAGGGTAGCCAGGGAGGCACGGTTTCCTCTTCGGGAACGTACGAGGAGTCCGATCGGATCAACGAAACGCTTCACAGTAGAAGAGCTAATCAAGAAGTCATAATTAAAAAGGATTCTGAGATCATAGCGCTCAATCACGAGCTTGCTGTACGTTCGCAAAAAATCATCTTTCTTTAACATAAGAACCGTTAATATAATCAAACAAATTTTAATTACAAATTGAAAAATTAACTTAAATGAAATTAAAATTAATTAAAATTGAGTTTTTTAAATTAATATAATTAAAGTTCATTTAATTTGGATTAATAAAAATTTAACAAACATTTTTTAATACAAAATTTCAATTAAAAATACTTCATTGACATTTTCGTGGTATGGGCTAAAATTATCGTTAGGTATTTCGAAGCTGTACCCAAAAACAAAGAAATCATTGATCCAACATGAATTCCAGGCGAAAAACGCCGAGCTGGACGAAGTAAAAGAAATATGTCGGAATCTCGAAACGTCGTTGAACGAAAAAGTGCACACGCTGGAAAACCTTCGAACAAATCTGAAGGTATATGTTTTCGTATGCCCTTGCGAGTCTTTGTAATTTCACTTCTTTTCCTCCTACTCATGAGAATTTCACTATTTCCGGTTCTCCATGAATTCCAAATTGCACGTTTACCCGTACAATTTCCGCGTATTTGGTCCCACAACTGTTTCAATAATCGAGTCACCATACGCGGTAACTTTTATCACAATTACTTTGCCGACGAATGAAATATAAAGTTTTCTCAAATTTCTTAGACTTCCCAGGAGCAGCTACTGACCGCGAGTGACCGTATGCACACGCAAATGGAAGAATGGAAGCAAAAGGTACAGCAGTCGTTAGCCATCCAACGATATTCCTGTAATCGAATGATCGTCCTCAATGATAAATTATCAATGACAGTTCAATCACTCCAATAACCATTGATTACAGTTCTATGACGCGAAGTGTTTGACGGATCATCTCAAGAGCACACTTGCGGAAAAATCACGTGCCTGCAACGTTCTTAATAAAGAGATGCAAGACCTTCAAGGACGTGCACAGGAAGCGGAAACTCTGCGGCGTGAGCGAGATTCTCTGAGTGTAAAAATTATTCCGTTTTCGTCATTGAAAGTCAGGAAGTTCAGGATTAAAAAAAAAAGAAATTAACGCGTCGTTTTAATTTTACCAGAGGAAGCTCGGCGAGATGAAAGTTCTGATGGACGAGCGAAACGACCTGATCAAATTGAACAGAGAACAGGCTATCAGCCTGGCTGATCAGGAAGACGAGATCAATCGGCTACTTGGATTCATCAAGCAAACACTCTCGGAATACAATGAGCAAGAGGTAACATCGCCATCACTCTGCCTGTACAGAAACACGAATCTTCGAAATATTTATTTGATAAAATAAATTTATTCCTTTCGTCTCTTTTCAAACAGATGAAAATGAAGTGCGAACTTCAAGAGTTACGTTCCGAGCTCGACGCGAAAAACAGCACGATCTCACAATTCGAGACTCACCAAGTCACGGTTAGAACGGAAATCAGCTCGATCGGTAGTTTGAGCAAAGTTCAGACTTCCGAAATACGTAAAATCAGGAGAGCCCTCCACGAAGACCTTGATGCGGTAGAAGACGAATTGTCGAGACGTTGCGGAACACCCGAAAATCATTTTCACCAACGAATGAAAATGGCCTCGAAATCACAGCAGATAGGGAATTCCATGAACGACGAACGTACGATATGTACACATTGGCAACGTAACGAAGTAATGACACACGTGAAACATATACACGCACTACCGGCGGAAAATATTTAACATCCTCTTGCGAGATGGAACTCCTACGATGGCGGACTTTTGAAAAAATATTTTTTTCTTTCTCCAACGAAATACGAAATTTTTTAGAATAAAATAGAAAGAGTTTTTACGATTTGTTATTTACGAATATTGCAAATTGGATTCTGAATTATTTCGATGTAAAAAAAAACGATGCTTTAAAAAATTATTTAATTATAAATAAGCATCGTTTTTTTTTGGATTAAAATAATAATTGTTCGTGCATTTCTTTGTATTCTTTATCATCTGAGAACTCCGTTTTCCGCCTCGTTCGATGCTTCTATCCAAGTCCCCCCTCATATTCTCCGCCGATTGTGCAAGTGCCTTCCCTAGGATTGATTTTTTTTTTCATACCGGCGGAGTGTTTCGAAATTTCAAAGGACTACATGGAGTGTACCATTGAACAATTGACTATGCAAGTATCCTCGACGAGAATCCCGATCGAGCAGGAACAAGCTGCGATTATCGACCAGAAGATTTTCTCGGATTTTACAAACTCGAAGGAAAAGATCCAACGACTCATCATCAAGTTAGAGCCCTATCTGGAAGAGCGAGTACTTCTGATCGAAAAGGTTAAAAGTTTGAGGGAAGCCCTGCAGGATCTTCAGCAAGATTCCGAGTCTCGAGGTAAATAATTGGTTAATCGTTGAAATGGAATATTGGCGAATGAAGATAATCATCGTTCCTAGGACTTGTAGAAAATGATCAATCTTTAATTGAGGATCCGCGGTATTCCACAGAACGCGAAATACAGAAGCAACTTTCGACCGAGACGAAAAATCATCGTCAAGAACTCGAGAACTACGCGAAGAAGAATATCCACTTGGAGAATTTGCTTCGAAAGAAAGTCGATCGTTACAAGCGCAACGAAAAGATTGACTCGGAGATCGACGAGTTCCTGGCGATCCACATGAATCGTTCGATCGATAAATTGTTCAAATTATCAACCAGCTTGAGAGGTATAACAGCCGAATATCAATATCTACACGAATCTTCACCAACTGGACGTATCTTGAATGCTTACTTGGTCGGAACAGGAGCCGGCGATGAAATAGCGAAAATTCGAAACGAGGCGGTCACTCGGGAAGCGGAAATCGCCAAGCTTCGAAACCAAGTCCAATTTCATGTTAGGTCTCGTGGGCAAGGAGACGAAGCGACCAATCAGAGTACCCGAGAGATCGTGCGCTTGAAAACCGAGAAAAAACGTTTGCTCGAGGAATTAAAGAAACAGGAAGAATCGTTGAGGGCAACGAGGGAGGACTTGCAGTCCCGGGAATTCGAGCTGAAAGGCTTGAAACGACAGAAGAACGACATGCAAACGCAGCACAAACGGGAGGCATTGAAGAAGAAGAAACTTCTCGATGGTATTGTCGGAAAGAACGAGGCGCTTGCGAGAGAAAACCTGGGTCTTCGTAAAACCGTTTTGATGATCAACGATCTCGTGGTGGAGAGCGATGCCATGAAAATCAAGTCAGTTGAATGTTCCAATTACGAAAAAGCCTTTTTCTATTCTTTCATGCAATATTTTCATTTTCCATCAACGTTTTGCTGCTGGAAGTTCCCCGGAGATTTCTATGCGATTGCGATTGTCACAATCGCAATTCCTAACCTTCGCAATTGCCTTCATCTGTATTTTCTTAAACTTGTCTGGACAGGCTAGAGTCGTTGCAAGAGGAGAACTCCAATCTGATTGAAAAGAACTCGTCTATGATAAAACGTTGCGAGGATTACGAGAACAGCGTGCTGGACTTTTCCAAGAGAGAGACGCACGCGAAGGAAGCCCTGGAGCTTGCCCAATCCAAAGCGCAAGAGGAGATACTAAAGAATCAAGTTCTACTAGAAACATTGCAAAACGAGAATGAGACGTTGGCCAATGAGTCGAGGGAATACAAATCAAAGATCGAGAGATTGACCGAGCAGCTTCGCAAAACTGAGGAAAACGTGAAAATCTTTGATGCGATGGAAAATGTATGGACGGAGATGTCAAAGTTGGACGAGAAAAAACAAGTATTGAACGAGAGAGCTGCTCAGCTGCGCTTCAGTTTCGAGGATCATCGCCGTATCAATGACAACCTCGAGAATCGTTTGAAACTGCAAATCACCGAGAATGAGGTTATCGAAAATAAGATCAAGCAATTGAGGCATGATATTGATGGAATCACCAACCGAGAAATGCCCGAAGCCATCGTGAAAAACCTGCTTCGAGATTTACCCGATAAGATATATGGATGCCTGGAGAAAATGAGAGGGAAATTGACAGTAAAAAATACCGAGGTGCCCTCGTGGCAAAGTCAATTGGACGAGATGAGGAGAAAGCTGGTGGAAGACGACACACTGATCGGAACGCTCCGCGAAGATATAAAGTCATGGAAAAACAAGGCAACGAAAGATTTTCACATTAACCTTCCTTTCTATCCAATTCCCTGATATTTATTTTCCTTGCGTAATTTGCAGCTCTCTCAATCCGAGACTAAAATCGCTGCACTGGAAATGGAAAATGCGGGATTGCAGGAAAAATTGAACTCTCGAACGAACAACAGCTATGCCGAGAAACAACTGCCGGCTGATATGGAGATGGAAATGAAAAACGGAGAGATGGGAATGGAGAAACTGATGAGGGAAATCGGAATGAAGAATGAAGAATTAAGGAATCTCAGTGAAAAGATAGATTCGTTGGTGAAAGAGAAGAGTGAGATCTTTAACGAATTGAGGAGCGAAAAGGAGTTGAGACAAGAGCAACTGAAAGATTTGCAACAAAAGCACAACGCCCGAATGAAAGCTTTTCACGATAAGCACAACGATAGCATGAAAAAATTACTGGCTCAGCAAGAAGAGATTATGAAGAATACCGACAATCCTTTTGATTTTGAAACTTGTTTGAAGGTACGAGCGTTACTTCACCGTTACATGTTTGTCTCAATGATCCTTCCGATTGATAAAGCAAATCACTTTACGAAAAATCCAAATATTTCAAAACTCTTTTGTACACTAGTCAATGACGATGAAAGAAATAGCCGAACTACACAAACGTATCTGTGCCTTGAGCCCCTGCGAATTAATTATCGGCGAAGCATCAAAAACCCGGGCATTGAACGATAAGCAAAACCAGCAACTTCAGCAGGATGAAAAACTTAACACGGACATGCTTCATATGAAGAATGGACATCACAAAGACCTGGATGTCACTGGGTATGTAGTTTGAATCTTTACATTTATAACGATGACTATACTTAATATACACCATGTTTGTTCTGACAGCTTTCCATATACCTATGAGAGAAGGAAGTTCGAAAACCTGAAGGAGAAGGCTGTAGACATGTCGTTTGACAAGAAAACCGTAAGTTTTTTAAATTTTACGTGCATGTTAAAATAATGATACTCGTAAGCTTCCAGTTGATCAATGATACAACTTTTCTTTCGAAATTTCAAATATTTTTCTTTTTTGAGAACTTGAATGTACATAGAAAACGATTGTTGTAATTGAGGCGTAACTTTCAGTTTGACACGCAGAGAAAGATGTTTTTCCACCAGTGCGCCATTGTGCCCAAGTACATCAGTCATTGAGGATTCCGTTACTACCAGCTGCAAACTTTTTCTTGTCTATTGGACCGTCACGAGTCGTGGCAGACTGAGATTCGTCAATTTTGTGATTATGTGTATACATGTGCTTTTTTTACATGCGATGTCATATTTTTGTGGTTTTGCATTTTTTTCATATAAATAAAGTATTTATGCTAAAATTATAACTGTGTTAACTATCTTACTTTTTAAGACTCGAGGAATTTTAGTGCAAAATCAAATGTTGAATCATTATTTTACCTAAGTTCTTAAAAAAAAAGAAACGTAGTTACAATATCGATGCTTCAAAGGCATATCTTAGGATGCCCAGTTTTTGCAACAAAACATTTAAGCGGCTGAGAAAATTGGGTTCGGAAATATGTGAGGTTATATCAATCTTCTACATGGTCTCAAATTCACGACAGCATGGACTTACGCGTTGTGAATGATTCGCAAATAGAAATCTCTAAAACTATAAAAGCATAAGGATCAAACATTATCACGCGGCAATTACATTATCATTTACCTTTATCGAAATAAAATATCGTATAAATCATTTTTGTTCACGGGAATAGAGTGCACAGTCAACGAAGTCAGATGTGCATAGAAGGACAGTTTTTAAGGATTATATGTGCCGATTCTACTGGGGGCTGACCCCATTGGTAGTTCTCAAGTAGCAGAGCTGTCGGCGGTTTTCATTCTCGCTCTCGCTTTCTCTCGTTGGGAGAATGATGGCGTCCTGCTCACTCCTGTAAATGTTATGCTTCGGGGCATAGTTGTGCCCTGCTTCCTCTTATAGGTATTGTAATATACAGGGTGTCCCACGACGGAATGTCATCCATGAAAATGGGGGTTTAGGGGTGAAATTCTGAGTCGATTGATACAAGCATGTATAGTTTCCCCGATCAACCCCGGAATTATTATTAATATTTCAACAAATCCACCGTTTAATTCGCCTTGAACTCTCCATTTCTAAGGAAAAATGTCACAAAAATATTCTAGGAACGTTTTTTTCATTTTCCCAGTCTACTTTTGTACTTTCGGCAAAAACTCGGGCATATTCGTAATCAGCGGAAAATTTCCGATCAAACACACCCTTTTAATACTTAAAAAACGAAAAAAAAAATTTTTTTGT
>JAPYZI010003194.1:0-18898 GCA_030523105.1 Ophioninae sp. A BG-2022a | reverse complement strand
AAGTGCACTTGAAAAATCGGAAAAAAAGAGGCAAAGGGGTATGTATGGAAAAATTTGCAAAAATCGATGGTCCGACTTTGAAATTCTACCAAAAATCGAAAAATCATCGGATATTAATGATTAAAAAAGCAATTTGAAGAGAAAATTATAACGAAGAGATTGAGCGAAAGGTGGAGTCTCAAACCCTAAAGGGAAAAAAGTTATCGATGATTTAGTACAAAAACGTATTTTGCCCAAAAATTGAAAAAAATGTTTGATTTTTAATATTTTTTTTATAGGTCCTTTACGATGTAATTTGTTGTCCTGAGTACGAATATACCGTTTATTTCTCCCAACACCTACAATTTCTACGAAGAAATACCAAAAAACGTCTAAAAACACGTTTTTCTTTGCTTCGTGCCGTGCTTTCGACGAAAATTTGATGATATTCGTAATCAGCACCAAATTTCCGATCAAATAAACTCTTTTAAGAGTTTGAAAACGGAAAAAAAAATGTTTTTCCGTTTCCTTTTTCAAACACACATGTGTGTTTGAAAAAGGTTTTTTGCTGCGCTCGTATGATTCCACAAGTACGAACACACATACGTGCCCACGCTCAGCGCTCGGCAATTGTCCTGTCTTGATTCTTCGCGCAAATATTTTTTCGATTTTACAAATATCCATCCAACAATGCCGCAAATGAGTCTGATTTTTTAAATCCTTTCTCCTCACTGTAGATCGACGAAACACTATTTCAGCTGAATTGTCGATAAAAGCATTGCGTACCTCGATGGAAGTGTAATGTTTGTTGGTAGCGGCGTATATGAGTATTCCGTCGGGTTTGACGGTGCGAAAAACGAGACTGATCGTTTTCGGCGGTGGCAGGGTTTCGAAGTAGTCGCCCTCGTCTCTGATCGATCGAGTGGATCGATTGGTCTTCGGCCATACTGTCGTACCACCATAAAGATATTCCAGAAGTTGCATTCTTCTATGCTTCTCCGAGATCTGCGAGTGTCACGAGCGAATAATAAAATTATAACGAAAACGACATTTTTCTTAATTTTAGCCGATTTCGACAAAATAATCGAATCGATTATCAAGTCGATAATCGAATCGAAATTTATCGATTTCGTTGGAAGTGAAGATTGATAAAAAATTATTACGTATTACGATTAAAAATCGTAAAAGAGAAACTACCTTGAACTCGATGAAGCTTCCATCACTAAGGCTGACAGGATCGAGAGCGCCATGACAGTTTGGAGCGACGAGGCCGTTACATCGACAAGCGACTCTGTACCACTTGTCGTAGCAAATTTCGCCGCGATCGCAAGCCGCGTCGTCTCGGCCGTCCTGCACGCAGGGATTCCGATCTGAACGCGGGCAAGTCGATTTCACCGCACGGGAAGCGAGTGGATTCGAGAGATTGAGGGCTCGACCGTTTATCGATACCGAATGGAGACAACCGACGAAATCGTCCGAATGCACTTGACCGGGACGTTCGAGAACTGGATCAGCGTTGGCCAAACCGCCGAGGAGTAACGGATTGTTGTTGAAGTTTAGAGTCCTGAAGAAACAAACGCGTACATATAAAGAAATTAATTTCCGGTAAAAGCTAGTAAATAATCGAAACGAATAAAAAGTGACTTAAAAAGCTGGACCAAGAAAATTCAGAAAATATTAATTCTTTAAAAAATTGAGGATCTTCCGTTAATTAATGGACTCAAAAGTAATCCGCATTGAGAAATCGTAGTCGCTCTACTGACCCAGTTGGACCAACGTCATCAACGTAGCACGATCCATCTCCGGGACGACAATCGTTGCAAACATCGCCATGCTCGCGACACGCGGAAACGCTTAAAGAAGCGACTCTTCCGTATCGCGTCGCGGTTACTTTATGCCACGTTCCGTCGGCGAGGCTCTCGCCAGCTTGAACGGTTATACTCGTGATCGCACTCCTCGCGCCACCATAAGAAAACACGATTTTCCCGTCAGTCAACTCGAGAACGACAAAGTCCGAGCGCCCGGCGCTCTGAGCTCCGTAATTGTACAACAAGAGGGCGTTCGGTTTCGTCGTAGCGAAAACTATCGATATGTCGTTGGTGTTCGAGTCCAAGGCTGGGAAGGACATGAACGACAATTCATCGAAGCCGAAAGTCGAACGCTCGCAGTGCCTCCCGTAACGACCCTCCGGACAGCTGCACGCGTAACTGAAAACACGTTTCGACGGTTAGTCGCGTCTAAATCGCGAATGGAAACGATGGGATTGAGAAAAAATGGTCCAGTTCATTTTTCCATCCTGGAAATTTTAATCCGGATTCTAGTCAATCTAGGATTCCCTAGAGTCACGAGTATAGTGATTTTAGACAGTAAATCATTAGAATCACATATATTCAGTAAAATTTTGCATTTACGATATTAGAATAATCTACAATTCTCTAGGTCCCCGACAGTTGTGAATTTACGATCGTAGAACATTCCAGAACTTCCTAGATAGTGAAACAGAACCGGAAAGCAAAATACAATGGAAGAAAGGAACGGAAGTTTTGTCCCCACCCAATAATTCCCATGATTACCAATACGACAATTCCCTACGCTTGGGATTTAGCGATAGTGAAAAACTCTAGAATTTTCTAGATTGTCCAGAATTGCGTTTTGAAATAAAATAGAATTGCCAAACTGTTTCTAAATTCTCCAGTGCCATATTTTCGTGAATTGGTGAAAAAAAGGGATGTCAAAAAGAAGCGTAACGATTGTAAAAACCTAATTAGTGTCTCACCCGGGTTTCTGGCCGACGCACAAACCGCCGTGAAGACACGGATTCGGCCGGCACGAGTCGGCGACCGATTCGCAACGATTGCCGCGATAGCCAGCGCGACATAGGCAGAAAAAGCTCGAGCCATCCGGGCTCTCCTTGCACGATCCACCGTTCCCGCATGGATTGCTGGCGCAAGCTTCGCCCCGCTCGAGTTCGCAAAATTTGCCTTCCCGATTAGCTGGACATACGCAAACGAAGTCGTAGCCCATCCGCCGACACTGAACTCCCGGTGAGCAAGGATTGGGCGAGCAGGGATCCTGGCGTTTCTCGCAACGCGCCCCCGTAAAACCCTCTCGACAGTTGCAAACGCTCGCGTGAATAATTCTCGGCGAAGTCAAAATGAAATTCGGGGCGTCGGTTATTCGAGCTTCCTCTTGAACGATCAAACGGTCACTGCAGGCACCGCCGTTCTCGCAAGCTTCCCCTTTGCATGGCGAATGACCAATCTTCGTTCGCCTGTGCTCCAGCAGAGATTCCATTTGATCGTGTTTCCTGGTTAGCAATTCGGTCACCTCGTACTTTTGACGGTATCCTAAAGGTAAAGATTCATTGGTTAAATTTCCGTTATCAAACGTGAACAAGAAACCACGAACGAGCCAGATTAGGTAATTCTGTACTTTATCGGCTTTTTCGAAAAATGGTACCCGATTTTTTTTGGCGATAAATAACTTCGTATTGTTATAAATAATGATATTATTGATGGGGAGAAAGGGGGATGGGGTAAGAAACCCGAACTTCGACTGACCAAAAGGCTCAAAATTACCAACTTTAATATTCCAAAACTACAAATTTTTGAAAGCTCGTCCCAGCAAAACGCAAACAAACTCAAACAAATTTTGTAATGCTCATGCCAGCAAAAGCTTTACGAAATTTGTTTGGGTTTGTTTGAGTAAAAATTTAAAAAAATCATAATTGATAGGAACCTTCGTCCGCATTAATAATGTCATTATTTATAACAAAATATAGCAACAAAAAATCGGAGACCATTTTTCGAAAGAACCGCTAAAGGACGGAATTAACCAGATTATTATCAGAAGTTTACTCACCCAGAGGCGTTTCGATCGCCACGAAAACATCGAGATTTTCATCGGTCTCCCCAATACCGTATATCACGAAAGTTTCGCCAATGTTTACCGATTCTTGATACATGTCCAACAGCGAACGATAATAACGGGCGAGAAAATCACTCCCGCTTATCCCCGCGATCTGAAGGTCAACGCTGTTCTCTATCGTCGCGTTCGTGAATATTGTGAAATCGACGCTCACTTTCGATACGACGTCAGGATGTCTACCGTCGTTTCCGGACACGCTCAAGGAATAACCTATACCTGTAAACATAAATGAATTCTATCGATTACCGATTTGTTGTTTTGGGCTTCGTAGAAGGGAGGTAGTTTGCAAAAATAAGATATGATGGATTTTACGAGGATTTTCGTAACGTCTATAGTGTTAGGAGAAATTCATATACGTTTTATATTTTTTAAAATATTTTAACGAAGAATCGTGACTCCCGGATTGGGGTTGAAGGTGAAGCAGTTTTAAAAATGTCGACTGATTCTTTCGAAATTCGTAAAACTTTTTGCAATTACTTTTTTTTTCAATAAACCTAAATATTATCGTGGATACTTTTTCGCTGGAAATTTTGATCGTTTCGTTTTGAAAATTGTCAAGTTTGCACATAAATTGAAAAATTAAGATACTTGGTGTAGATAAAAAATATTCCTTAGCCGAAACGTATAGTTTTGAGAGTTTTTACCAGATCTAGGGTATTTTTCTAATCTGACATATCGTTGCATCCAGTTAAGGCCCATACGCACCTCGGGATATTTGGAAAGAGGTTTTTGAGAGTTGTTTTTTCAAACACTGATAAAAACTCTGTTCAATAACGCCTTCCAACTTCCAGACCGCCGTTTCAGCAGTGTGGCTCGATAATTCTTATTCGGAATAAAAAAATGATTGGACAGCAAATAAGGCTGGGCGGCTCAACAAACCAGCTGGCAATTTGTTCTACACCTACACCCTGGACGTCGCGACGTTGCACAGCTCGAGTTAACGCGGAATATTTATATGAAACGTTTTTTATTTTCCTTTTACGAATTGAGGAGTCTCGATGGGACGCGTTGATGCGCCGGGACGAGCTCAACCTTGCTTCTCGTTTTTCTCGTTTTTTTTTGTTGCAATTTCGTTTCGGCGCATATACGCGATGATGAATAATTCAGGCGGAAGGGAGAGACGAGGAGAAACGCCGAAAGAGGCCCGCGCGATCCAAGTAATTTATCAAGTTTCGTACCCGGGGTAATTTTGGTGGTATGTAAATCGCAGGCGATCGGGATCCCGAGTACACCACCGGGATTTGATGCCTGGATTATTTTGCACGAGTAGTCACCGCTCGTGTCCGGATCGTTCGGTCGAACGTCGGCTATCTTTCCCAATGGTGTTCGACCGTTGAACGAGTTTACCAGTACTCGAACCGATCGCGGCGTTGAAGGACTGTCGTTCTCGTCCAGGACCATGATCGTCACCGTGTGCTCACTCCTCATCTTCGGTACTCCGGAATCCTCCACCTCGATCTGCGTTTCAATGAAACCCGTTATAGAAATTTTCGTTTTGAGAGAAACTATGAAAAGGCAATATTATTTCAATTAATTTGATCAACAAGTATTTCTATTCAACAATTATTCAATTATTCAATTCAATTTAACAAATTCAATTTCAATTCAAGAAATTCAATTCAACAATTATTAAATTACTATTTTAATTCAACAAATATTTCAATTAATTGTGTCGATGCTATATTTGGTTAGCCTTGTAGGGAAGGTAGCAAATATTGAGGTGAAATAGAGGATGTGGAAAATCGATCACTTTTCAATCGGAACGTGTGCTCAGCGTTTTGATAAAACATCATGATAAATGTTCAGAAGTGGGGCTTTCAGAATCGGACAAGAATACTTGGATGGGTGACCGTTTAGTTCAGTATGAACTTGCTAGTCGAATACGAACCCAAGCAAACCCGAACATACCCAAACGAACACAAACAAATCCAAATCAACCCAAACAAACCTAAAAAAAAACCCCAACCATCCCGAGCAAACCCAAACAAACTCAACATCGCGCTAAATGAAAATAAACGTTCATGGACAAATAATAACTTGCGCCGGTAGAACATTACTTTGTATCATTTTCTATAACCACAAAAGAAACAATACAAAATTTATTAGACCGATTCCAGCAGAAGCGCCACTTCCGAATATTTACCAAGTTAATGGACGTTTTTCAACCTTTTTAGATAATTATTAAATCATTAATCGTTTTTGATTAATTCAGATTGCTACTCAGCTTGTCACAACAAAAATTTCGATACCCGCGCAAATTGGCGGAATCCAATTATGATATTTCAAACCAAACCAGTTGGCGATAAAGTTTGTTACGAGTCTCTGACTGAATTCAGAACTTTACCAAAAGATCCAATTGTGGTACGATTTCTCGATCGAGGCTCCTGGTGGTTCTGAGAAGACCGGAGTGTCTATCGAGGCTGACGTAATCAGCTTGGCGTCCGCCGATCAGTCTATACGAGAAGGGTGCTCCATTGGGTGGGAGATCAGGATCAGTGGGCGTCAAGGTCATGATGCTGGTGCCGGCGGGTTCGTTTTCGCTGACGTATCCAACGACTTCGGCTGGCTCGAAGATGGGTCCGTTGTCATTGACATCGAGGACTCTAATACGAACGGTGGCGGTGCCGGTTTGAGGTGGACTTCCGGTATCGATAGCGCCTATTATCAGTTCGTAATTCGGCAGGGTTTCGCGATCGAGTCTCCGGGCCGTTTCTACGTCGCCGGTTCGAGGATCAACCTTGAAAGCTTGTCCGGCGTTGCCGCCAATAATGGAATAAGAAAATTGATTATTCTGTGGTCTGACGTCTTTGTCGAGAGCGCGAACCGCGAGAATTCTCGTTCCTTGAGGGTCGCCTTCCGAAACTCCAGCTTCGTAGATATTCTGAAGGAATTCCGGTGGATCGTTGCCATCTTGAATGGATATTATGACTTGAGCTTCGTCCGTATCGTTTCCACGTATTCCACCGGCGTTCTTCGCCATTACCGTCAGTATAACCCGATTTTGCGTTTCCCGATCGAGTCTGCGCGAAACCGCGATTATACCGGAATCCGGACCAATGTTGAATCCCTTGTCATTCGAGGATCCCACCAGAAGATAATAGACCCTTCCATCCTCGCCGGAATCCTGATCGGTAGCTTGTACGAGACCGACGCAAGCTCCAACTTCCGAACTCTCCGAAACGTCCATGTGAAACACAGGTTGAACGAATTTCGGATAAAACTCGTTGACACCCGTAACGTGTACTCTGACGCTCGTGAACCCTAGCATTCTGGGATTCGAGTCGGGATTAGCCGCGACTACGTCCAAACTGTACTCGTTCGCCTCTTCGTAATCGAAGACCAAACGAGATCTGACGATCCCGGTGTCGCGATCAATGACGAACGCGTCTTTACCGCTACCACCGAGGATTTTGTATTCGACGATCGCGTATTTCGGTGAATCAAGGTCGCGAGCCACGATTTCAGCGACGAAAGAATCGACCGGTGAATTCTCGGGTAGATAAGCCTCGTATAGTTCACGATCGAATTTCGGTGGATTGTCGTTTATGTCCGAGACGTTCACGGTCAATGTGGCGACCGATCGTTTCGGCTCGAAACCAAGATCGGTAGCAGTGACGTTCAGACGATACTCTCGAACGCTGTCGTAATCCAAAGGTTTCAGAAGTGTTATAGCTCCGGTCAGAGAATTTATAGAGAACTCGTCGTTTTCTCCGAGTTCCGAAGACAAAGCGTAACGAACGAGGGCGTTTGGACCGTCGTCAGCGTCGCGAGCGTTCACCGTAAGAATCGTCGTGTTTACAGGTTCGTTCTCCGGGACTCGTACTTGGTAGCTAACCGCCGCGAAGATCGGAGCGTGACGATTCTCGCCGGTGACGACCAGGGTGACCGCGACTTCGTCGCTCCTGGGTGGAACACCTTTGTCCGTAGCTTTAGCTCGGGCGACGAAACTCGTTCCAACTCTGAACGACTCGATACTCTTTGAGACCCGAACTCTTCCAGTTTCCGGTTCGACGCTGAAGAACTCCGTGGCGTTTCCGCTGGTCAAGGAATATTCGATTTCCGCGTTGACGCCGAAATCCGTGTCGTCCCGAGCTTCCAAAGTGAGAATTGTTCCTCCAACCGAAAACGCTTCGGGAACCGGTGAGAGATAAGACTCTCGGAGAAACCGCGGTGCGTTGTTGTTCGCGTCGACGACGTTCACGTGGACCGGAATCATCGTCGACATCGGTGGTTTACCGTTGTCCGTCGCGACGATCGTTAAAGAGTAAAGATTCTCCGGTGATGAAGATCGATTGGTTCGTCGGTATCGCAATGTTCTTTTCGCGAATATGTCACCGCTAGCTGGATCAACGCTGAAGAGATCCGAGGGTCGAAGGAGGCTGTACGAAACTGCGGAATTTGGTCCTTGCTTGTCACTGTCGGTTGCGACGACTCGACCGACTCGCGCCATTGGTCTCTCCAATTCAGGGAAATTGAAGCGATAAGCGTCACGATCGAATTGGGGAGCGTTGTCGTTTTGGTCCTGTATCGTTACGGTCAAAGTCGTATCAGCCGCCCAAGCGCCATCGGCTACCACGACTTTTAGCAAATACTCGTCTCTCTCCTCCCTGTCAAGATGTCCAGCTACTATAACGTTTCCCGTTGAAGCTTCTATCGAGAATTTTCTCGAAGCTTCGTTCTCCCGGAAGCTGTAAGTCACGTTTGCGTTTCGCCCGACGTCTAAATCGCTGCTGGTCAATCGTATCACGAAAGTACCGATTTCCGCGTTTTCGGTTACGTTTACGCTGAACAAGCGAGTGAAACGTGGAGGATTGTCGTTCACGTCGAGAACGTCGACGAGAACGGTCGCTGTACCGGTCAAAGGAGGTTCTCCCTGATCACGCGCTTCAACCACGAGCTCGTAAGACGAAACTTCTTCACGATCGAGTTTTCCGTTCGTGCTTATCTCACCGGATGACTCGTCGATCCCAAATAGACCATCGAAGTCATCCAATAAGTGATAAGTCACTAGTCCGTTTTCACCAGCATCAGCATCCGTCGCGGTTATCCTGGCGACGATCAACGGAGGATACTCTTCTTCAAGGACCGTTGCGTTGTAAACAGCGGATTCCATTATTGGCGGATTGTCGTTCGCATCGGTGACGTTTATCAGGAATTGAAGAACGCTCGCTAAAGGTGGATCGTCCGAGTCACTCACCCGAAGCCAAGCTTCATAGAACGGCGCAGTTTCACGATCGAGACCCGAAGCTACTGAAACTTGACCGCTGCGTGGATCGATTCGCAAAGCGTCACCAACGTTGCCACCAGCTATACCGAACACTAACTCACTAGCTCTACCGATCTTTGGCGTTGTCGCACTCAACGTCGCTATCACACGGCCCTCTGCTGCATTCTCCGACAATACAAAACGCGTATCGGTGTTGGAACGGAACGTTGGAAAAAGTCGTCGCTCGCGAAGATTTATAGCCAACTCAGCACTGACGCGACGCGGCTCAGCACCGTTGTCCGATGCGTCGATACGAACTCGAAACGTTCTCTTGCCTGGGAACGACGACAATTCGAGAGATGCACGGATCACTCCGTTGTCCTCGTCGATCACGAAACTCTCCGAGTCTTCTCCACCCAACCTGTACGTTATCCGAGAATTCTCCGCTTGATCGTCATCCGTCGCTTTCGCTCCGAAGACAAAATCCCCTGGGAAAGGAAATGAAAGGGTCTTGAGAGTTCGTATTAGGGACAGAGAGAAAACGAATGATCGGAAATTGAATTTTCAACAAAGTATCTTCAAGACAGAGGGATTTTTGGAGTTTTAGTTCTTCACTGTGAATAACACTCATATGGGTTCAAGAAATACCATTGCCATGCTATTTCTGGATTATGTTACAAATGCTTGCAATAATAAATATAAATATACATACTTTTATTTAAATACTGAAACATTATTTTTTATTTCAAATTTATCATATTGAATTTGGCTATTTATTATATTAAACTCTATTTTCAATTCACAATAAATTAAATTTAAGTTTAAAAAGCATGTTTATAAATAGATTTTAAAAAGAGCATTTTTTGAAAGTACGAAAGAATTTCTTATCTTTAAAAAAAAAGGACACATTTTTGAAAAGGTGAAAATTTGTTTTTTTAGTAATTATATTTGTTAATTCCGATTTGACGGATAGTTGGTAAACGATGGTAATTTCATTCCAAAGCCAAATTTCATGTGATATTGTCTATTAAAAATGGCGGATCCAATATGGTGGATGAAACTTTGAAACATCGTTAGTTTGGAAAGATATCGATTAATTTAGGGAATAGATAAAGTGAGTAATTTAATAACTAACTAATTATTATTTTACTGCTCCTGTCAAGTTTCGGTTTACTTCAGTAAACAGATTATCAAATTTCTACGATATCGTGTAAAATGTGGCTTCGAGCAACTAAAGATTTTTCGGGTTTTCGTTCGCCATGTTGTCAATCGTAATTTATAAAAATATGATTTTACATCGGATTAGTATTTTGCAACAACAAAAACCATAGGCTACGTGTTTTTATCCAATTTACTTTTCTAAATTGAGTCGGCCATTTTAAAATTCGAGAATTTAACATCAAATTCGGCTATGGGATTATAGGATGAACGTAACGACTCTTTTCTACCTTCGCTTTTTAAACATTGCAAACGTTGTTTTTTGATTGGCACAAGGATCAGAAATCGACGTCTCATAAAAGTCGGTCACCAGAAATATCGATCCAATTCATTATACCACAGATTGTTTATCGATTATTCCATCAGTGATGTGCGAATATACGAGAGACTTACCAGGTTTGGTGGAGTCAGGAACATAAGCCGTGTAAGTCGGGTTCGAGAATTTCGGGGCATTGTCGTTTTCGTCCGCGACGTTTATAGTGAGATTGACAGCTGCGGCTCTGGGTTCCGTTGGGCTGGAGTCTCGCGCTACGAGGGTGAGATGATAAACACGGGTTTTCTCACGATCGAGCGGTACCAGGGTCGCGACGCGTCCGGTTTCTGGATCGACGCTGAATTGCTCGGCTTTGTCACCCAACAAGCTGTATCTGCGTTACCGCAAAGTGAAGACACAAACCCGCCCGTTACGTTTCGGTAAACTCGCTTAGTAAAATGGCGGTCGTACATAAAAGAGTGGAAACTTGCAGGATCAAGAATCTCTCAGAAGATACGATACTTCTAACGTCGAAATGGTGAATTAACGAATTTTCTAGTTTAAAAAATGAACGTTAGATGTCATATCGACAGTTATCAAATTCCGATATATATATATATATATACGTAAACGTTCGTCTATTGGATAAACGGGGAACTAACTTTCTGCTTCACACTCTAACGTTTCCCGTCACATAAAAACATCAGTTTCCAAATCTGTATGGCAAGACCGTGGGTAAAATCTTCCGACGTTGCTTTATCCAAACTGGCTAAAGCACGGATGAGATTCGATTGGGGCACGCGGGCGCCAATAAAATTACCGTATTTTCGCGTTCGGTCCATCGTCCTTGTCGGTGGCGGTTGGTTTAGCGACCCACGTGCCCGGAGGCATATTTTCAGCAACGCTCGCACGATATTCGGCCCTACCGAACTCCGGGCTGTGATCGTTGATATCGAGAACGACGACTTTCAGAATTCCCGAGCCAGTCAGCGGTGGCGATCCTGCAACGGGTAATTGAATTTAGAAAACGCATTATTAGACTGCGTTTCGCTTTATTTCTAGGTTATATTTGTTTGGCTTTGGGTATATGATTTTTTTTTGGTAGATTTGAGACTGTTAGCTTTCTTGGTTTTGTTTCTTTGATTTGGATGTTTGGGTTTGTAAGGTCTCTGGGCTGGTTTTTTGGATTTGTTCAATCTTTGAACTGAAAATTCCAGTTTATTGTTTCTTTGGACATTTTATCCATTTTGCAATTGTATTTCCTTCGTTTTTAGAGTTTTCTTGATTTTAGGTTATCGGAAGCGTCGTTACCATCGCAAATTACTCTGAAAATCTCATATTTCGCGTGCATCATTCTTTTCGTATTTCCGAGCGCGACGTTGCGACCGAACAGCGTTATTCGCTCCGATACGCAGAATCCATACGCGCAGCGCGAGATGAATGCGCTAGAGGAGTGCGAGTAGAAGGGAGGACGAATAAGAAGAAGCGAAGAAGAAAAGAGCGAGCCAAATTCTCCGGGGGGCTTCCGAGACGTTGCCGGCACGCGGAGATCGAGACGAGAGGGCGTCCCTCCCTCTCTCGGCAACCGCGCGAGCGACGACTCGCATTCCTCCCTCTCTCGCCTTTGTTTATTTTCCCGATGGTCCGCGCGTATATCTAGGCGGGTATATCGCGTACGGTACGCGTATGTATGTGCATAAGAACGTACAGTCGAGTCGCGTCTATTTTACCGTGCTTGCAATGGAGAGGGTCGTTCATTTTGCGCTCCACTGCGGCGTTGATAGCAGTGACGCCCTGCGGTCATCGTACGAACGGAAAATACATATATCTGTTCACCGCGCGATGAGGTTAGAATGACGAGTGAGGTTATAGCTACGAGCATTAGGCTGCTATTGAAAAAAATCAAGATATTAATTCTCAACCCGTGACGGTATTTGAAGCACCTTAATCCTGTAAATCAGGGTCGTTTTTGTCTTCGCGCTACCACGCCCAAAATTATTCATGAAAAAATCCGCAAAAATTCATGGCTTATCTTTAAAATATAATTTTTAAGGGAAAATAGTTGTTTTTTTATTCTTCCTTTTTTAAATATATTTCTTTTCATCAAATATTGAGCATCCTGCGAAAAAACGATTTTTTTTTTTTTTTTTTTTTTAATATAGCGTCGGTACAAATTATGGGACCTGGTTTTAATAGAATTTTCTTATAGAAAACGGTAGCTCTTTACAGAAAAAGAATGTTACTCACGAATTCAATATTATATTCATGAATTCAGCGATGTCTCTATGTTAGATCCCAATAGCTACGAGTATAATAAGCTACCGCAAAAAAAAAGGTTCAAATGAAAAGTGAGGTTATAGCCTCGGGAGTACGATATTACAGAAAAGATTCGAATGAAAAGTGAGGTTATACCTACGGGGTTGCCACTAAAACGGTTCGAATGAAATGTGAGGTTATAGCCTCGGGAGTATGCTATTGCAGAAGAGATACGAATGAAAAGTGAGGTTATTATACCTACGGGGTTGCTGCAAAAAAGTTTCGAATGAAAAGTGAGGTTATAGTTTCTCATCGAATAAAAGTCGTTATTTCGCGAAGTAACCATACGGTGGAAAATAGATGAGAGTCGACTGTACGTGAAATACCGGATAAGTGCGCACTCACCGGTATCCATAGCGACGAGAGTGAGCGTGTACTCAGCCACCGCTTCCCTGTCCAACGCTCGGAGCAGAAATATCTCGCCGGTACTTGCGTTCACGCGAAAGAGATCGGTGTCGCCCTCCTTAAGGAAGTACCTCACCCGATCGTTGTAGGGCGGCGTGTCCGCGTCGTAGGCGTTCACCTGTCGAGCCGTGCGAAAAAATAATGCGATTGAAGAAGGAAAGTGGATGGGGAAGGGGAAGCTCCAGTGCAATTGAAAAATCGAGATCGAGAAATCGAGAAAAACTTACGCGAATGACGAATCCGGAAGGCACAGTGTTCTCCATGACATGAGCGAGGTAGGGCGAGTCCAAAAATACGGGAGCGTTGTCGTTGACGTCGAGAACGTTGACGAGGACCTCGGCGGTATCCTCCCGCCTGGGCTGACCGACCTCCTCGGCGCAATCCTCAGCTCTTACGGTCAACCGGTATCGGGATTTCCGCTCGTAATTGAGATTCTTCGCGACCCTGACGACCCCACCATCTTCGGATACGGTGAAGTCGCGATTCTCGTCTCCGAGAGCAATGCTGTAACGGACCCGACCGTTCGCTCCCGAGTCTCGATCGGTCGCGTAAACCTGAGACATACAGGAAATACCGATTTCTCGTTAACGGCGTATAGTTATTGACTTGTTACCGATGTTTTTACCGATTTCTCTTTGTAGGCGTATGTTACTGTCTTATCGTTACCGATTTCTTGTTGTCGACTCGACATTACCGATTTTTTCGTTACCGATATCTTGACCAATTTTTTTGCTACCGATATCTTAACCGATTTTTTTGTTACCGATAAATTGACTGATTTGTCGTAACCGATTTCTTCGAAGATCGTGAAGTTTCTTACCTGAACGACACTGGCACCGATGCTCGAATTTTCGGCGACGGTAGCGGAGTAGCGTTTCGGCTCGAAGACCGGAGCGTTGTCGTTCTCATCGAGAACGCGAACAAGGAGTGACAGAGAATTGGACCGTGGTGGTCGGCCGCGATCGCGGGCCGTTACTTCGAGGGTGTAATTCGAGCGAGCTTCGCGATCGAGCCGGCCGGAGACGCGAAGGAGGCCGTCGACGGAGCCGAGAGTGAAGGGTACAGGGAAGCGTTGTTCGTCGAGAGAATATTCGACGTATCCGTTGCCGTCCTCGTCTCGATCGAGAGCTTTAACGGCAGCAACGAAAGTGTCCAGCGGTGCATTTTCCGTTACGAATGTTTCGTTGCCCGAGATAAACTCGGGAGCTTCGTCATTCACATCCAGCAGGGAAATCGTTACGCGTACGCTTGACGAGAGGGCGCTTTCGGTGGAAGTGGCGCCACCGTCGGTGGCCATTACGACCAAATCGTAACTCGATCGAGTTTCGCGATCGAGATTTCGCCTAGTGAATATCGTGCCGTTCGGGGCGATCGTAAAGTCACCATTTTCATCGCCGCTCGAAATTGCGTATTCAATCCGGCCATTATCCCCGGAATCAAGATCACGAGCGACCACCCCTAGCACTCTCGTACCGATCGTTGAATTTTCCAGTATTTCAGCACCGTAAGGACCCGGCTCGAATACCGGCGGATTGTCGTTGAGATCGACGACGTTGCAATATACCGTGACACTAGTCGAGAGCGCTGGTGTCCCGCCGTCCGTCGCTTCAACCACGAGAATATAGTGCCGGACCTGGGAAAGGATAAACCAGTAAAATGACGTCTAAATGAGGAGGGCGCCACAATACGGTCATGATTACAGCGACGCTTCGTGGTAAACGTGTGAATAAAAAGTGTAAATATATATATATGTATATACATATGTAATTGTCGACGATTGACTACAAGAAAAGATTAGAATAAAAAGTGAGGTTACAGTTACGAGCAGTTGACTGCCACACGAAAGAGTGAGAATTACGTTAGGATGAAAAGTGAGGTTATAGCTAACGGCACTTGACTGCCACAGAGAGTCGTTAGGATGGCGAGAGAGATTGTTTCTGCGAGCTGTAGAAGCAATAGAAGGTTAGGACGCCACTGAAGACAAGATAGGACCAGAAAATGTAAGGATAACTATTGAGGTTATAACTACGAGCAACAAGGTTAGGTGAGCTTTAATTTTGCACATAATGTTCTTTTAACACTCTACCAGCATTTAGGAAAACATTTTTGGTTATTAATGATTGTTTTCGAGATATCGAATTGTGGCGTAGTAAAAAGAAATTCACGGTTTTTCCAATAGATGGCTTTAGTTATTCGTATCTTGTTCAAGTCCGATCGGGTTCCACTAGATGGCGTTTGAAAGGTGAGATTTCGTACTGGACAAGTTTTAGCGACAGTTTTGTGATTGTGGTTGGTCAACTCGGTTCGTGATTGGTTAACTCCCGAAAATAATGGATTTCTTTTTTTCTACGCCTAATATTGAAAAGAAACTATGCAAAAAATCGATAAACGAAAAATCCTTTATGAATCTCATCGACTCTTATGAACGAGAGCAAGATCTTTTTACCTGTTCGTAATCGAGGCTGGCGGTGAGCGTGAAAACGCCCGTATTAGGATTGAGTGAGAAGACGTCATTGGCCCAGTCGGATACGAGGGCATAAGTGATCCGGCTGTTAGGTCCAGTCGCGTCGGCATCGGTCGCGGCGACTTGACCAAATCGGGTGCCGCGCGGTACGTTTTCGGCGACATCGAAGGAGTACGCGGTTGATCGGAAAGTCGGTGCGTTGTCGTTGGTGTCGGTCACCTGTGAAGGCGTACTCGTGAATCAATCTCCGCGGTGAAAAAAATATTGCGATTCGATAGAACAAATATGGCGGACGAACTTACGAGAATAATCAAGTCGACGTCGGTGTGTTGAATTCCGTCGTCGGCTCGAACTCTCAATACGTATCGATCCCTCGTTTCACGATCCAAAGCTTCGCCCAATCGTAGCTGACCGCTGATAGAGTCGAGCTCGAAATGGCCCTCGTCGAGACTGTACGAATCGGTCGGATTGGAAAACTCGACGGGTCCGACAAGGCTGTAACGAAGATCACCGATCGTGTCCGGATCTCGTGCTTCAAGAATCGCCACGATTGTGTTCGCCGGTGAATCTTCGGATATCTCGTAACGCCAAGGACCGGGACCCCAAGATGGCGCAACGTCGTTTCTGTCCAATACCGTCACCCGAACCTGCAATCCCGATCGTTTCTTCTTTCCAATTTATCTCTCTTGTTGTTACGGTTACCGCACCGTATGTTATCAACTCTCTCCACCCCTCGTTGTTTTCAACTCGATAGAGACGCGGTCGGAAAACTCTTAGAACTCGCCTCTTTTCGGGTTCTATAATTATGCTGATTCACTGTATGTAAGGATAAGCCAACTATCGCTGCTACTAATGTTTTCTAGTTTGATAATACGTTTATGGATATGTATTCCTAACCATAATGCGCGATGTTAATTGTAAATAAAAAACATATTTAAATAATCTCAATTATTTTAATTATCTCGATGTTCTTAATAATCTCAATATTCTTAATAATCTCAATAAAATAATCTTAATAATCGTTTTTTTTTTCATCTCACGTCGTGGCGATGCCAGTTGGCCGCCACGATCACGTGATTTGACACCGCTGGATTTCTTCTTTCTTTTTAGATATTTGAAAGAAAATGTTTACGTAAATAAGCTAATGACGAGAGCCAAAGGTTGGGATAATTCGGTACATTAACGACATTGGATCTCAATTATGCCTCATCGTAATGGAAAATATGAACCATCGGATAGACGTATGCCACCGAAGCCGTGGCGAGCATTTGGTCGACATTTTGTTTCACACGTAATTGTCAATAGATCGTTCTATCATAATTTAAAAAAATTAAATCAATTCTCTGAAAAATTTTTTTTTTTTTTTACAATTAGCATCGTGCGTTATGGTTGGACAGTACTTTAGTAAGTTTGTGTCGAGTCGCCTAATTGACGATGTATTATTTTTCAGTGTGTCAGAGGACGACTAGTCCTAGTGCGCTAATAAATCAGCTGTCTATCTCTCGCATGTCTTTTTAAATACCGCATGTCTCTATTTCTTTTTAAATTTATTTTTCTAAATTTCTTTAAAAAATTTTTTTTTAATTTATTTTTCTAAATATACTTTTTTTTTATTTTTTGTAGTTGTTTTTTATTTTTATTTTCTACGCAGTCACGCTCGTCCTTTTCTCTCTACACGCGCGTTCACGATTTTTCGTTCTCACGCCCGATTCGTACTCGGTGACACGCTCGCAACGATATTCGACTCACGTAGATTCTTATACTACGACGAGAACGGGATACGTGCGGCTTCCGAATCGCGTATACGCGTTCACCAATTTTCAAACACACCGAGGATCACCGATCTAATTTTATTTTCGATCCGGACCTACCGATTTTTGTTTGTTGGTTCTGGCGGAGGGGGGGCGGGGAGTTGAGTTTTGTTTTCTTTTCTTACGAATTCGTGCAGGGGCGAACTTGATTCTCATTTGCGTAATCGTGTGATCGTTCGAGATACGCGACGCCCCGGACGATTGGGGTTTCACGTTCTATCGTTTTTTTTTTGTTTTCGGGATCGAAATCTCCGATCTCCCGAGTCCTGTTTTTCTGCCTTCCTATCTCTTTCTCTCTTTTTCTCTCGTTCTCTCGGAATCTAAACTTCGATTGAAAACATTGACACTTAATGAAATAATTCATTGCACTGGAATTGAATTATTCGTGCAATGGATACTTAACAACAAAACAAAAACAAAAAATCAATTTAAAAAAATTAAAAGAAAAAAATATATAAAGATTAAAAAAAATATATATCCAAAGATAAAAAAAAAACAAAAATCCCCCAAAAACCTTTTCGTCACCGAACACCTCATCCCTGAATCCCTCTCCTCCTCCTTAACCCTCTCCCTCGTCCGTTTCCAACAAAAAACAACAGAATCACAAATCCAAATATCCAAATGTCAAATTCTCAACTCCGTCCCATCAAAGTAAATCGCTCGCTCCCAGTACTATCCTTGATATAATCGAAACTCATGTTTTTTTTATTTATTTATTTTTTTTCTTTAACGCGCTTTCGTTTTCAATGTTTGCTTTTCAGTGTTACTCGACTGCTGATTCTTCATTTGTACGGTTACTATTTGTTTCGTGGGTTACTTCTCATTCGTGATGTCCGATGGTCGACCGGTGCATAATAAACATTATCGATCGATCAATCTCCCCCTCTCCGTTTTATCTTTAAGAAATCCCCTCCCCAACCTCGCCCATCTCCTCCCCCAAGTTCAATCTCAACATCCCCCCTCCCCCCACTTCCCCCACCTTTCATCCATCTCTTCCCCATTTCTCCGTCCTTCTCGTATCGACGTTTGATTCTCGTTAATGATTCCATCTCTCCGGGCCCGTCGGTGGGCAAAACCAACACGGGGCACCGTACGAATATACGAAACTATCGAGACGCACGTAAGCAACGGGACGAATACTCGAAGGAAAGGCGGGGGGGGGGGGCGAACGACAGAAAAGAACTCGATTATGGGAAGAGGGGGGAAGACCGCGACGATCAGCGGCGGGGGGGGGGGGGACTTGAGCATGCGCGGGGCAGGGCCGAAGAGGAGGGAAAAAAGACGAGTGGGGTAGGGCGAGAGACGCGCGGGGGCACCGG
>JAPYZI010003193.1:0-40147 GCA_030523105.1 Ophioninae sp. A BG-2022a | reverse complement strand
TTGAATTTTATAAAAATATAATAAAAGTGTGGAAAATTGTAGTTCTTTCGTCGAAACCTATAGGTAAGTGAATGATTTTGTTCATATATTGTTAGCAAATCACATTTTTTCTTTTAGTTTCACTCAATGTTGCAGTAATGTTACACTCCCTAAAATGCCAAATAAATTAAAAATAATAAATATTTTTGAATTTTTGAGAAATAAGTATTTTTTGATTTGTTTAAACCTATCATATACCAAAGTAATTAAAAATTTTATGATCTTGGGCTTCAAAGGGTTAAACGTGAGTTAAACTTATAAATCCATGATTCTACTAATTCTACCAAACTTTTTTTCCTGACGGTAAAATCCAGTTATATCTTAAGAAAATTTCCGTTTCCGCTGGATTTGATTCTACGTTCAGCTTGATTGTATTTTTTAAAGGCTTGTTGAAGCATTGAAGATTCCATTCACAAACGAAATGATGCGGAAATCGCTTTTTCGGATATATCACCATGTTAAATTTTTTCATTGAAAAGTCCTCTTCGTTTTTTTTTATCTGAAAGTTTTCTTTCTTGACGCCTTTGTTCAACTTTTCGTAAAGTTAAATAAAGGCGCCTCCTGTTTGAAATGGCAATTCAAAAGAAACAACAGAACGTAAGCAAAAACATGGCGCAAATTAATCCACTTTTATTTAAATATATAGAGATATCGTACTCTCACTTCGAACTGTGAACTGTGAAGGAGCGAAATAAAAAGACTCCTCCTCCAAAACTCGACTCGTTTCTCCGTCCTGGAAAGTACCGAACGGACTCGGAGAGCGAGCGGTTTCGAGATTTCACAATGCAGAGACAAGTCGAGAATTGAATGCTCAAGATTTAAAAGCTTGCGACCGGAGCCCGTACACATTGTAGAATATTAAAATGGTGACTATGCGCATAGAGCAGTGCCCCTTCACTGAATGTAATATCGACTGCCACAACCTAGTGGAGTTTGAAACGAATTCCGGAGCGAGCAACGTTTCCCTTCCATCGAATAAATCTCGAAGTATTCCTTCGCTCGTTATTTCTTTTTTACTATTCTCTACGTTTTTCAGAAATGTTTCCGTGACGTTTGGAGATATTTTTGGCATGTATTTTTAGTTTTTTTTTCTTTTCTTGCTTACGCCAAACGCAGTAGCACGAGATAAGGGTAAATAGGGAATGGAATTGGGATAGCATGGAATAAAATAAAGAATTGACGCGTTGACTTAATATTGAGAAATAATTCGACAGACTTGTGCCAACTTAACTAGGGTTTATTACAACCTAGTGATTGAATTTGTCAATTTTCGAATCGCGATAAAAAAAATTAACGACGATGACGCTTAGAATATAGGAATCGGAAAAAAAGAAAATAATTTGTCGCTTACGATCGAAAGTCAGGTTTCATGTGTTAAACCTTTGCGGTCGGCATATTTTATTATATTTTATTTTATTTTATTCAATTAAATTCAATATTATCTCATTTTATTTAAGTTTATTTCTCTGAAAAATCATATATTGTTATCTCGTAAATCGACCGGAAATGTTGAATGGCAAGGTAATTATTTTTAAAATTAATTAATCATTTTTTATCGACTTCTACGACGATTTAAAAATGTCTCCGCTACAGACACCGACCGTAAAGGGTTAATCATATGACGATTAAATAAATGTATATTGAAAGCATATAACGACAATGGATGTTTAGAAATGTAGATACGCGTTGACATTTGTAGAGTTCGGACAATAATCGCGCTAAGACGTCGTGGTTAAAGATCGGTTTATGTTAATATACCTTTTGTTCTAATCGTCGAAAACTAACATCTGAATGGAGAACATGATTCTATGAAAGATATTAGAAGGATCAGGTTGATTGTTAAGAGGGATTATTGCGGGAGAACGAACTTTGGAGAGATGAAAATTAGGTTTGGGATTGGCCAGTAGGGTCTACGGATAACTAATTTGCATGATTGGTCGTCGGTTTTGATTATTCCGTATATGTTAGGGTATGCATGAAAGGCAGAGAACTTTTGTCAAGTATTTCGACGAAGTAACGCGCGAGACATAGAATTCAATATCGGAGGAGTGCCAGGGTTGGGTATTGTTCGTTCGTACCGGTGATGAAGTTTCGTATCGAAAAATTTTGATACGAAAGAGGCAACGTAGAACGTAGAATTTTTCGTTATGATTTTGCGTGATTTTCCGTGAGTCGTGAAATTCGAATATAAAAATACGTGTGGACATTAAATAAAAGGGATAAAAATATAGGAGAGAGAAAGCTACAAAAAGACTGAGTTGTTAAATAATTGAGAAGTTTGAGCTGCTCCGAATAAAAGTGGTAGATAAAACGATCAAATTTATTTCGCCGGATCCGAGACGATATTTTTTAGTATCGAACACTTTTCTCAAGTATGATATATGTACAAGTGTAAAGTTGGCGTATGTAAATAATATTCGTCATCGATTTAATCGATTCTTATAATCGACGCGAACGATGATGGAGGTGATATTCGTAAAGCGTCGAATCGACGAATCTCAAGTTCTCGTTAGTGATGATTGATCCTATCAATGATCGTACCCATTAGCCCTGAACGTCGGATCTTCCTAGAGTGGTAGATAAATAAAACGATCAACCGCATCAACCGTAGTCAAAAGTTAGATAACTTCTACTCCTTTTCTGACGAATCTTTACGAGTTTTCTTATAAAAAAAAGTAATCATCATTGTTCGGGTTTCAAAAGATCGTCTCCCGAAAGATTTTGACATTTCGTCGCTACGAGAGTTGAAACAGCAGCGATTAGTCGCTGATCGAAGTGGAACTCACCTTGGCGAGTAATACTAGTATTACAGCGAGGTGCCCGGAAAACCGTGAAACAAGCTGGGGTTCTACCGAGTGCGTGATGTTCCGTCTCTTCCACCCCGATGAGCTCATCTTTCAACCCTTTGACAGTGGGCCTTGGTGGTCTTTCGCACGCACGGGTATACACGCACACCCAGACACGGCCACACGCGCACTTAACTCGGTGAGACTTTAACGCCCACACTGGAGGCTTACGTAGGGCGTAGGTCGTTGTTGATGGAGGGGTTGGAGTTGCGTGGAATCGAGGAGAAAATGCGAGGCGTCAGCGGCTCTGGGAGCCCTCGACGATGATAACGATGAAGGCGGAAGAGCGTGGTCGGCAGTAAAGAGTAGAGAGGTGGTCCTCTGGATGGGAGGGAACGGAGGAAAAAAGAGACCGCGGGAGATAAGAGCGCGTGAAAAAAAAAAATAAATAAATAAAACACCCGGAAAAGTGTGTGCGAGAGGGTGCTCGTTCAGCTATACAATAGGACGACGCAGACGCGTACGGGCCTCCAAAACATTGCTGGTTTCGTTTGTAGAGTTTTTCTCTTTTTTTTCTAGGTCTGAAAGACGGAAGTGAAAACTGAACGTTTTCACGTGAGAGACAGGTCTGGAAGAGATGTTTCGAATCAGGATACTTCCGCCTCCTCCATTTGAAATAGCTTCACGTTTATCGACATGTCGTTAAAAGGATGAAGGGACTGTATATGTCGGTTGGGAGGAGGTCGCGAAAGATGAGTTTTAGGTAGCAATGGGTTCCTCCGTGTGTTGACCCCTTGCTGTAGAAATCCTACGATTGAGGGAGTACACGAGGGATGAGGGTGCCCGTGGAGAAGGTGGATCCAGAGATAACTGATGAGGAAGTGACGATTAAAGGAGAGGGATATATTAGCTGCGTGAATGAAAACGTAAAAAGATCGAGAAGACGATACGACGGAAGATCAAATCGAGCGTGATGGGAGGAAGGAGGTCATAGAAAGGAGAGCGGTTCGTTTGTCAATCTCTAATTCTGTCCTTATCTTCTCTCTCGTTCTTTTAAAACGCTGGACGAGTGTATCAGGACAGGATCAATGAAGCTGTAGCGCTGCACCGTCACCACCGATTGACCGTTGATTCCTCATAACCCGAATTTTGACAACGAACACCGGTGTGACCGATGAGCTCGTTCCACAGCGCGCACATCCATAATGTTGGACTCGCCAGCGCGCGCTTACGCGCTATTCTTTCGGATGATGAACGCAGCACGATGTGTTTTAAACGACCACGGTGAGACGCGCTACCGAGATTACTCTTCACTATACGAACATTGCCCCGTACTACGAAACGTAAGTTCTTGATTGTTCCAACGCGATCAATGTCTCAACACGATAGATCGCGAACTTCGAACAACCGATCGCCTAGTCCTGGCCCGTAACTTCTTTTTCTTCTTAGTTATTTTGTTCTCGTAATAGGGATTTGGATGTTTGACACGTGAGCCTGGCCAGAGTCGATCACACTTCGATCCGTTTTCTCCCGATGGCCATCCTTTCGCGTACACTCGCACCGTAAATTCCCTCTTCATCGCCCGGGGGTAGTTTCGCGCGTAACTCGGCTCATCGCTGAATTTGGTGCGCGTGCCACCGAGTCTCCGGGCGTCGGATAGAAATTGTGAGGAAAGAGCTCGCCCGGGGATGACCGCGCGGTGTATCGATGTAAACTCGACTGGCGTGCTTCCTCCACGCAGAAACACGCTTTCATTTCACGGTGAGCCAGCACTGCTGCTGCTGCTGCTGCTTAGCTTGGAAACCGTTTCGAACTTGATCTCACGTACTACTGGTATTACTGGCTCTTTCTGTCTGGCGGACTTTCATGACGCGCGCGCGTTTGCCGTATGCCAACGAGGCCCTCGTCGACTTCGCGGACTCCTGCCGCTTTAGCTACAGCAGGCCAGGCCAAGCTAAACCGCTTTGCCTTTCCATTCCATTCCCTGCGCTGCGGCGAAGCCCCGGCTATTGCCTCCGTTACACGCTAGCCCGTACCGTTTCATCCTCCTGCCCCTCCTCGCCGTGCCTTGCCCGTTTAAAACCCGAGTGTACACCTTGGCATGTACACTCGCCCCCGCCGCGACTTCCTCCGCTACTCCGCTCGGCAATGTTCTCTCTCGCTCCAATGTCGCTTCGTCGTTCCTCCTTCTCTCTCCTCTGATTCACTCTCCACCTCCCTTTCCCTTTTCTCCGTCGCTGATCGTCCGTCTCTCCCTCTTGCTATCTCTCGCTCTCTCTCTCTCTCTCTCTTGCTCTCTCAGACACGTCCCGCTCCTACTCCTACTCTTCCCTCCGAATCAGGAACGTAGACACCGTCAATTAGCGCCCCGCGATAATCCACCAATCCAATGTTAACAGGTGGAAGGAAACCCCAGCACCGCAAGTTTCGAAGAGCCGGATGTCGGAATTATTCATATTGAAGGAATTCCTAATAGGCTGGATGTATAAGGATCGATCCGTCCGATAAGGGATTCAGTTTTTCATAACGCTTAGTTGACAATGTCACTGTCATGGAATTTTCGATGTATCGCAGGGATGAAGATGGAAGTTCCGCTGATTCGGATTTTTTAAAATACAAAGTCGCGTGTCGTACCACTCACGTTTTTCTTCGACGTGACGGCCCTGGCGAACCGAGCACACTTGGTGGGAGGTCGCACATGCGTCTTGCTGCTAAGAAATATCGCGTTACAGACTGAGCAGACTACGTTGCGCAGGTGGATGTCATGATTTACAGGTGCAACCGTGTATAAACGTTAACTTAAGTAAAAGCAGTAAACAATTGACTCAAGTTTGGGTTTAAGAGGAGAATTTTGAAGTCTTTCGAACAATTGGACAAATGACTGCCTGAAGTTAGTGATGAATCGTTGGGGTACTCTGTAATATCAGTCGTGTACCAACAATCGGTAACCTAATATTCAAAAGTATCACTTTCCTGTATATCGAATGAAAGTAAAACAGGGATATTGCATAATCGGAACATGACACATCTTCGCCATTCATCAGCTTACCGACTGTCGGTAACGACGGATCGTTCGTACGGATAAAAAAAGAATCTGCACTGGTTTTTTTTACCGAACATCGGTAATTTGTGGAACGATAAAACAGCTTTCGTGTTCACCAAGCTTCGAGATTCTTTTAGTAGGAGGCGCTCGGTGTTTTTTACCGAGATTCACCTGTGGGTCATTGAACTCTAGACAAACTCAACGTTTCGTTGGATGATCCTAGACTGCCCGATGGACCTCTCCTCGTAAAATGAATAATTTTCCAGAAAATTTGTTTTCAGATTTTGTTTTCAATAAATTGAAAAAAGATCGTATGTTATTGCGAAAACTCAAAATCAACAATTTTCAATTGAAGTAGTTCTAATAGATAAACAAGAAATGTTTGTTTATTAAGAATTTTATTTGTCGTTTAATCGTGCTCGGTTGTACGATTCGGCAATTCGAATTTTTTTTAAAATAATTTATTAATCACTGAAGACAAAATGAAAGAAAGAAAATATACGTGAGACTAATCCTTAGCACTTTTACCTATTCCCTTCCATCCAAACGTTTCACCATATTTTTTTCCCCCGTTCCAGCATATAATTTTCCCTCCTAAATACCCCATCAGAACCTAGTTCCCATTTCGGGCACAGCCAAGTTGCGCTACACTATACCGCATTTGCCCAGGGTATGGAGAAACTGTGGAAAACCCGTCCGGTATAGACAGCCCTGTATTCTTCTGATTCCTTGGTATACAGACTTTTGTCAATGTATGTACACCAATGTCTGAGAAAAATCACTCACCGCCCTCGAATCACTCACTGGTCGATGCGCCAGCCATATACAAATTCCATATACAATGAAAAACCGTTATAATTAGCGACACATTATTGTAAACCCTAAACAAAATTAATTGTCCATTATTTTCGTAGTAAAGTGAAAGAAACAAAGTAAAAAAAAAAAGCAGTTCATCGATTTAAGATCGGTGAATTCAATGATAACCAAAGATTCGTTTTTGGAAGATTCGTATTCAATGAAAACCGAGTTTCGAAGAGCTGTCAACCATTTTCCTCAACGTGTCATAATGGCGATACAAATTTTTGAGTGTAAGGAATATCTCTATGTGGGGCACAAGCTTCCAAGTATATTCCCTCGGGAAAAACAGGCGACGGAGTAGTGAGCAAAGACAGTAGGGGAGAATCAGATGAGAACGCAATGGTGGAGGCCAGGAATATTCCATTGTTTCCAAGTTCGAAGCAAAGATACGTGGAGAACGGGGAGTCGGAGGAAGCCGCGCACCACCGTCTCGTTAGGTCGACGGAAGAAAAATTCTCTCTCACGGTGCAAAGTTCACAGTGGTTGGACAAAGTGCGAGGAGAAAGAGGAAGCTGAGTGAAAAGGAGGGAGAAAGAATGGAAAAGGAAAAAAAAAGAAGAAAAAAAAGGCCTGAGAGAAAAAGATCGTTATCTCGTCACTCCGCGGGGTCTTCCTTCTTCTCTCGTCTGTGAGCAAGCCTCGTTGCCTCGTTGCGCGCTAAAATTGCTTCTCTAATAACAACGATATGCCTTCTAAGTTCCTAGCGAAGAGGAGAGACGCTTACCTACGAGGAAAGCGGCGAGGGTGTGCGAACTTTTTTCGTCTTTTCCCTCGCAGCGTGAAACTCGTCGAGTGGGCTCACCTGGAATGGTCGTAGGAGAGGAAAAGACTGGAGCGAAAGAATACCGGAATGGTAACGTACCGGAGGAACTCTTGGAGATGATCCAACAAACGGACATTTCTCACGTACGAGGATTAATAGGTACCGCTTTCAATAAAAGTATAACCAAAAAAAAAAAAAAAACAAAAAAAAAGAACTCAATGGTACGGATTCGATTATTCGCCACGGACGTAAACGTCGTTATTCCTCACACGACACGTACGTGTAGGCGTTCGATTGTCCGATGTGATTCGCGAAGCATCACTGATCAGGGTCCTTAAGAACTTTGATCGTTCCTTACAGGCTCGCATAGTTACACGGTTCCGCAAGCATGAGTATTCTGTCCTACCGAGACTCTTATTGGCAGGAGTAATATGCATATAATGGTCGTAGCGATGAACATCGCGCGTACATGCGCTGTAGGCCGAGAGGTAACGTCTGCCAGATGCCGGTCTTTTGCAAAACGATCTCGCGATTTTTGTCTCAGGGAAAAGTCCGGATAACGAAGGAAAAATCGGCTTGATCGACCAGATGTAACTTACGGGATGTAGAATGATGATATTAACGTGGCACTAGGACGAATATGAGAGCTATAGCTATCGATACTCCGTTCCATAGAAAAGTTTTATAAAAAGGGAGATGTACAGCTCTCTACGGAGCGCACATACCATTGAGGAAGGTCCCTCATAAAAGTCACTTCCAGGGCGTTGTTTCTATTTTTTGATATATTTGTAGTCATTGCGTCGACAGGATGCGACGTTATTTGATTTTCCATGAAATTGTCGCTAGCTACCTCAAGAAAACCAAGCGTCTGAACTCTTACGAAAAAAAAAACGTGTACAGCTACGTTTCTTCTAAAAAATTCTAGCTGATCGATTCGTGTGCGGGTATTAGAGCTCTCTCACCAAGATGTAGAAAAAGCGCATCCGATTATGAAAGGGCAAAGGTACACGTGTAAAACCGTTTCCAGATTATGCCATGGAAGTATGCCTCGAGAGTATGCCTCGGAGATGCCAAATTATTAGCAGTACATAAATTATTATTATTATCAATAATAAATGATTAATAGTATATAAATTATTATTATTATCAATAATACATTACTAATAGTCCATAATCAATTATTATTATTAATAATAAATAATCGAAGCGATTGAACAATCACGTTCTGCACCGTGTATGTCTTCAATTTATCAATTCTTTCTCCCCAAAAGTCCTCAAATAATGATTTATCCCAAATTATTTATGGATTTGGTCGTACGTGCTCCAGGTACAGACTCAAAAGACCGGTCTCGATCAACAAAGATTATCTCTCGTCTCTACATCTCTGAACCAACACCCACCAAATTTTGACAGAACCCCACCGCCCTCGCCCTGAAGTCGTTGGGAAAAAAAGCTAGATCGCGCGAAACAGGAGTTGGCATATAAAAAAAAAAAAGTCTCGATACGGGACTCCAATGTGGGAGCCATTATGAAACATCGGGAATATTCAGACGCAAAGATCCGTGGATGAGAAGTTTTACCGAGGATCGAAGGACAAGATATCCGAGTGGGTCGGGTGGAAGTGGCCAAAGGCATTCAAGAATTGCTCCTGACAATCCAAGACTCCCTCTATCTCTCTCTCGTAAACGTCGCGTGCACACGTGTACGGGTGGTACACGAATGTGTAGCGCATAAGGAGATCGTAGGAACTCATGCGAAGCACGAACCTCGAAGTACGCGTTCCCTTGAACCGCGATTCCGCCGGAGGCCTTACAGCGCTTTGTAAATGGTACGTAAACCCGTACATATTCACAAACGAACCTCTCCCCACTTGGAACTAAACGCAAAGGTATTGGTAAAGCGGTTGAAAAGCCCGCGTAATACGTGACTCTTGTATATATACTCTTTCCCTCTCTCCGAGATGTTACTCTCGATGCGCCCTCTATACGCGACTGACTGGAGTCACTGGCTCTCTCTCACTGTACTAAAAACAGTAAAAAGCGCGCTCTGGCGTTTACCACGAGTTCCCAGAGCGCACCGTTGCACCTGTATATCTCCACTCTGGCACTCCTACCTTACTGATCTTTTACTCCCAACCGACTCCAGCCAAGACGACCGCACTATCGTCGTCGGGCATTGCGAAAGACACGGCAAAACGAAACAGGAAGGCCCACGCCAAAGGGAAGGCTACAAATTCCTGGCACCAAGCCAAAACGACGCATCACTGACCACTTCCATTTTTTCGTCGACTCCCATTATCATTCTTTCTTACAATCACGAGGAGAACGAGCTCGTTTTCAGCGGTCCGAATACAAACAGGAATTTCAATGCTCTAGTTTGTTACTTCGGTATCCTGACGATCCTTGAAAAATAAAGTCGCGGTTTTGTTCGAAGCTTTTGCCATGTTTCCGAGGTTCTGGTCAATAGGAAATTCTCGACTGATCAAGAATTCCTCTTTTTCTCTCGGATTGATCGATCGAGGCTGTTTTACAACGCCCCTCGCGGACCTTGCCGATCGAACATGGCCTCCCCATTTTTTCGGCGAGCCCCCCCCCCCCCCCTCTTTCACGCTCTATTTGAGCGGCGAATGTTTCGCAACGTTTGATGATCGCGAACCGCTGATCCGAGCAACCTTCTGACTCAAAGACTCATTCGATATTTCTTTGGATCTGTGACGCGAGGGGGACGAAATATCGGACGACAGGTTTGGGCTTTGAAAAAAATATACATTTCGAAAGTCATTGAGTTTACAGAATATCTCTACAGTTCGAGAAATAAGAAACACCGTCAATAAGTTAATGACACGGTTGATTGAGCCAATAAAGTAATCAAGTTGGATGGATAAGACGATCATTCATCATCCGTTTAAAAAAAAAAGACAAAAACAAAAGAAACCGAGATATTCAAACGTTTGGCGAAGCCACTGAATCAAGCTTGAAAAAAAAATGTATATATCCCGGAAATCAGTCATTGAGTTCATACAATATTTCCATACGTCGAAAAATAAGAAAATTCGTCAAAAAGTCAGTTAATGAAAGGTTTGGTTGAGTCAATAAGTAATTAAGTTCAATGGAGGTGGAAGCAGGTTATTCGTCATCATCCATTTGAAAAGAAAGGCAAGAAATGAAACTGGTATAATAAAACGCTTGGAGAAGCCATGGAAGTAGTCAGTTCGATGAAAAACTCACAATCGGAGTTACTCATCGTCGTCAGTTTCATGACCGCTCATTTTCCAAGATCCGTCGTCATTGAAGGACGATCGCGAAGATTCGCTGGATTCAAATTTGATATTTCGTTTAAATCTCAAATTTGGATCGATTGAAAATTCAGGGTTTCCTCCTCGCGGTGTCAGAGTTCTCCTCGAGTCTGCCTCTTCCTTCTTTACTTTCGCGTTGATGCTCGATATCGAAGCCGGGCCGGTCCGGATCGTGCGAGACGTTGAAGAACTCGAGCTGCTCGAACTCGTGGATTCGCTCGAGTCGGATTCGTTTTTTGGCACAATCGGATGTTTCTTTGTTGAATTTCCAACGAGAGTCGAGTAAGAATTCGTGTCGGTATCGGTCTCGCTCAAGCGTGGCTCTTTCATATTGACAAAATCGTCGTTGAACACTAAATCTTTTCGATCCTCGAGCTTGATCCCAAAAACGCTATTTTTCGGAATTCTAGCTGGGGTCCAATTGTTGTAAGCTATTTCAGTGGTGTTGCTTCCGGTGTCACTGAGGTTCGTAGCTCTGACACCAGGCGGAAGTTCCGGGTCGCGATGATCGTAGCTGATCGTTTTTATTCCGTTTATCTCGTAGATGATTTTCGTATCTTTCTTCAGTGGTGGATGGTCACCCGAGTCTTCCTTCATGGTCACGCGCTTCGGACGCTCGCGTTTCTTGGATTTTGTCGGACTCGGCACGTTGGGTTTTTTCGGATCGGTTATTAAATCGGTAAATTCGATGGCTTTGAGTCGTGGCAAGAAAAATCCTGATTGTATTTCGCTCGAACGATCGTTTATTCCTTCGTCTTCAGTATTGAATTCTACCTTTGTTTCTTCGTCAACGAACTCATCTTCCTCCTCCGCGTCCTCATCTTCCTCATCAGCGTCTTCCGAGTCCAATCCGAATGTTAGCGTTTGCCCCACATCCTTGTGCATCGTAAACGGACACCTACGACCCGCCTTTAAGTTGACGACCGGATTTTCGATCCGTTTCTCGTTTCGCCGTTGATCCACCTTTCCGTATCGAATGTTCCAGACTTCCGGCCCGTTCGGGCGACCCCAAAAATCACCAACGTCGTTTCTCTTTTTCGCGCGTCCCTTCGCGAATGGCTTACTCACTGATCGTGAGAAAATCAAATTTTTGCGATTTTCTATCGACCTTGATTCGCAACTTTCGCTATCGGACGAACTGGAATAACAAATTTCCGGCAAGATCGATTGGCTTTCATCGCTCTCGTCGATTTCTCTGTCAAACTCGGTATTCACCATCAACGGAACTTCCTCCTTATTTTTAACATTCATTGTGTCACCAAAGTTGCAATAATCATCACCGTAACAGTGATAAAGCTTGAACAAAACTTCGGAAAATATTTTCCTTCTTTTAGCCTCTTTCGCACCAATCGACGGTTTTGTGTCGATATTCTGTTCTGTATCGAAGTCTTCAATGTCGTCGTCCTCAATGTCGGAAACTCCGATCGACGTCTCGTCCCAAAAATCTTCGTCTCTCGGTACATTTACCTTTTTTGTCACCGTCGTGTCCGTTATTAAAAATCAAAACCCAAAAAGACATGCACCATTAAAACGAAAGGCACAAAAAACAACGAGATATTCAAACGCTTGATGAACCCAATGAATCAGGCTTGAAAAATATATGCATATATTCCGGAAATCAGTCATTGAGTTCATCCAATATTTCCATACTTCAAAATTTTTAAAATTCATCAAAAAGTGAGTTAAGAAAATGTTTCGTTGAGTCAATAAGTCGTTAAGTACAATGGAGAGGGAAACAAATTATTCATCGTCATCCATTTAAAAAAGGCAAGAAAAAAATGTGAATAATTAAAAAAGAAAGAATAATTAACAGACCCGACAGGAAAAAACAGTTGACCCATTTTTGTATTACAATGTTATATTTTTCCATTTCTGTCGAAATCAAGAATCGACACGACTATTGAATTATTTTTCCGCTTAATAATATATAAAACAACTCGTACAAAAAAATGTACACATTGATAGGACTGGATAGATTTTTCGAAAAAAAAACATCGCTGCAAACAACAATGTTGAAAATTGATTTCGAAAATTGAGCTTTTCATTCTTCATGATAGATTTCCTTGTAACTGTATCGGATGTTTTTTGATCTTCGATCAAGCATCCCAAATATACGTACGAAATTTTCATAACCAAAATTGGCAAGATTTAATAAATTCAGCGAAATTCCAACTCTGCAAACTTCGATCTTATATTTTTATGAAATATTTAAATTGCACGAAACCAAAAAAAAAGAAGTGTACCATCAGATGTCGCATCTACAATTATTATTGTTCATTAAAAAAAAAACATTACGCTCGTTATTAATAATCACACAAAGTTCGATCCATCCATCATCATTGAGTCACAATATTTCATAATATTCGGTTTTTAACAAGACTTCAAACACCAAATTAAAATTTCGGTTCGTAATATAAAAATGAACGAAATCTCAAGTTTTTTTTACTACAAAAGTGTCTTGCTTCTTCCTTGATCCCTTTGTGATTTATCAAAACTTATTTCATTTGTTATTTTTCTATAAATCGATTTTTCCTACATTTAAAAAGTTCGAAGAATATTCCTTAATTTTTTTAATCCTCTGCATTCGCATTTCTGTCGCGATCGTAATTTTTTTTTTCTACGAATTACGAAAAATGAATCCGGTGTGACAACTGCGAAATTCTCCGAAAATATAACTTCGAAGAGTTAAACAATAACGAAAGAATTCGTCGTTCGTGTCGAAATATAAAAAAAAAAAAATCAAGATTCGTAACTCGATCGATCAACAAAACCGGAATGCAAACTTTGTACTCGGTCGGTATCGGTTTCATCTCGTGACACGAATAAACCCGTTTTTATAATTCGTAAAAAAAAACGACAGAATCGAAATCGAGGATCAGTAAAATGGATAATGTCAACCGAATGAAAGACAATCGTTTATTTCGTGCTCGATTATCGGTAAAACTGTTACTCACGGAATTGACAATCGGTACTGGCACGCAATCCGCCAGCGGGCGTTCCCATGTTCTGCTGCGTGAATCGACGTTGAAATAATAATATTTATCAGTGAAAGTTTTCGATCTGCACTGTATCCATCCGTTGTTACCAGTCGGGTGGCCGAATCTTCGCGAAATCGAGGAATAATACGATACAACGTAAGGATTCAAGGTCAAGGTCAGTTCACGATAAATCGAAGGATTCGATCGTACTTACGTGGGCACGTCGTAATCCGCGTCCCTTTCGAACTGCCGACGTTCACGGTGCTCGTTATTCATTCTTTTTTTTCGTCACTTTTATCGTTCAACTTTCGACGGTCAAGAGAACACAAATAATAAACGATTTTGCGCGTATCCTACGAATCTGGAATCGGGAATGAAAAACAAGGCAGAAATCACTAGAGGTCAACGCACACGCGAGCACGTGTCCAACGATTCGAATACGCCTGTGACATCGTTCTTTTGTTTTGTCGCACTGCGAGAGCTTGGCCAAATTCTCGCGTAGCCAAGGGACGCTAGCGTTTTTTTTCGCTCGGAGCGCCACGTCCAGCGGAAGAACTAATGCTCGACTCGCTTGCGCTCTTTGTTGCACTCGCAATCTCGCACGGCAGCGATACTGAACGTTTTTGTTTTTATTTTGAAACACGAGACGAGCTTACGTAACCCGAATAAACCAACGGACGCGAAATCTTCGAGATTTTCAACAGTAACGAATGCACGGGTTTTTATACGGAATATCGACAGCGTACGTAACGTATAAAAATATTGCTTTCTGACGAGAAAATGAAATGTTTGTAATATTTGTAACTCGCGTAGATAAACGCACGACGTCTTTCTCACGTCTAGAAGACAATTGACTGAAAGTGTGATTATAGATGATTATAACGGTATTGTTATATTATCGATGTTATATGAATTTTATTATACATCGGTCTAATCCATCGGTAAAACCCGTCTAGTACGCCTTTGAATAAAAAAAAAACATTTCTAAACTATTTTTTAATAAAAATCAAACTTCGTGATATTTGACGACAGTGGAAATTTTCCCATGTAATAAACGTCAATAAATAATCCATTTGACAGAACTTCGTGATATTTGACGACAGTGGAAATTTTCCCATGTAATAAACGTCAATAAATAATCCATTGTTAAAAACCGTCTATTAAACCATTAAAAAAAAACATTTCGAAACTAATTTTAAAATAAAATCGTAGAATGTACACAAAAAGAATGTTTTCGGTTTTGACAATGTAAAAAATGAGTTTTTGATAGAAACTAGTGATATTTGACGGCAGTGAAAATGTTCCCAAGTGATAAACGTCAAGAAACAATTCATCGGGGAAAAAAAGCAGCCTTTTAAGCCAGGCCGTACTGGGAAGATTGCCAAGATCGAGGTCCCTAAAGTCTCTACTGGGAAAACCGGCGAACGTTCCCGTCGTTATCGCACGCTGGAAAAAAGGTAAATTAACGGTTCGAGTGCATTTTCCCGCGTAGCAAACCTCACAATTAGCATATTTCGTTAATTTGGATTGTAAATCGGAGCTCCGTGATTCGGTCTGTGAAGAATGCGTTCGCGACGCGAATCGCAGCGCCGACCAATATAGATAAACGTAAAATCATCCAATTTCCGGTGAACGCAATCCGAGACGAAATTCCAATCGAATTTGCTCGGCCCGTGTAAATTCCAATTGCCTTCGCCATCTCCGAGAATTTTGTTGGAATAGTTTGTTATAATCTTGCACTACGTATATGGCGCATTCGTTGTCCCGATATACAGGGTGTCCCAAGACGGAATGTCATCCGTGAAATGAGAGGTTGGAATTGACATTCCGAGTCGATTGACACAGGGATTTATCATTCCTGGATCAAGCCCTGAATTATTATTAATTTTTAAAGCCAGCCAATGAGGCGCTTGCACGAGCTAGTGGGTGTTCAACCCAAACAAACCCAAACAAAAGCCAAACGAACCTCGAAATAATTATTATATTTAGACGTTTAGTGTCATATCGCAAGATCGATGTATTTTTCTACCTTGAAGACAAAGCCACCGTTTAATACGCCTTGAAATCTTCATTTCTAGGGAAAAATGTAAAAAAGAAATATTCTAAAAACGTTTTTTGTATTTTCTTTCAGAGACGGGAATCGCTATCCCCTCTCCAGATTTTTTAATTAATTAGTAATTTAAAAATTATTGAGTAATTCGGTAATTATTACATTTTTAATTAATTATTCATTTAAAAATTATTGGGTACTTCGATAATTATTACATTTTTTAATGAATTATTTATTGATTAATATAATTAACGAAGAACTGCTTAAAATGTTACATGAAATTAAAAATGTATGACTTTGTCATGACATTGTTTGAAGACAATGTCATGACAATGTCATACATTATAAATTTCATGTACAATTTGTGTGGGAATTCAGCAGTGATTTCTATAACAAAAAAACAATCAGTTCTTCGTTAATTATATTCATCAATAAATAATAAATAAAAAATTTAATAACTACCGAATTACCCAATAATTTTGTAATAACGAATTAATTAAAAAAATATAATAAATAATTACATCACAAATGATAAATAATACAAATATAATTACTCTTCATACTCGAAATATAACTTGCATCGTCACGTATTACCAAAAGTGTATTTCCAACAATTGTCGAACATTATTCGCATCGAAATAACTTCACTCAGTAATAATAAAACCGACTGAACGAGAATATCCTTTCGTAGCTTGAATTTAACAATTAATTATGCAAAACAAGGCCAATTAATTATGGAAATAACACACGGGCTCGATCCATTCGCCATTTGAAAAAAACTCGAATCGTTCGCGTTCTTTTCCCTTATCCTCTCGTAGGCTTATCAGTCCTGCCTATATGGGCGTTATCCTGTGCACTTTGGGCTTCGAGTACGCCGGATAAGACACGTGTGTTCGACACGACTTTTCGTAGATCCCGAAGTGCACCGGCTCTACCAGTATTCCCCTAAAGGATGCACTCAACGTACAGTCGCCTTCGAAAACAAAGAATTTTACAAACGTCCATCCTGTAGAATCGTGATCCACGAAGTTAAAATTATTTTTTATTTACTGACCTAGCTATGATTTAAAAAAAAAATTATTTTTTATTTCTTTTTTCTCAATTATACAAAAATTTTCCTATAAACAAATATTCACGAGAAAAATAATTATTTTTCTTTGATAAATGAAGAATGTAAAAAATCAATTTTTCTTTCGACCTCACCTTTTACTATTCCTTATCTGTTCGCCTCCATCCTTTTGTCTCGTACTATCCTCTTGATTGCCGAACCGCGTTGTTGGTCATTTTCTTATCCGCTCAAACGTTCCGAGGTTTTCGCGTATCTCCGCGTTACGTTGCCTTCGGAGAGTACCCTACCAATTCCCCTATAACCTTTTCCCTCCCATTCGATTTTCATTCTCTATCCGATCGCGCAAGAACGCCGAATAAACAATTCGGTCAGTCTAAAACAAAAGTACATCTAAAAATAATTACTGTAACAACGAAAACAATAGTTATTATCGTCATCATTGTCTTATATATATTATTTATAATCATAAATATTCATAATGAAATAAACCCGTATTATATTTATAAATAATAATTTCATTGTTATTTATATTTACATTATGGTAATTATTATTTATATAAAAAATTGTAGTTTATATTCATATTTATATGAATTAATTATAAGGGTTTATAATTATAAACATATATTAATTTATATAAATTAGTCCAATCAAATAAGTAATTCGAAAAAATGAAATTCTACATTTTTCCTCGACTATTATATTTACCTGTTTTTGTTAATTTAATTTTCCTTCGTATTATATAATTATATTTATTCTTATATAAATTAATCCAATCGAATAATTAATTCGAAAAAAAATGAAATTTTACATTTTTCCCGACTATTATATTTACCTGTTTTTGTTAATTTAATTTTCCTTCGTATTATATAATTATATTTATATTTATATAAATTAATCCAATCGAATAATTAATTAGAAAAAAAATGAAATTTTACATATTTCCCGACTATTATATTTACCTGTTTTTGTTAATTTAATTTTCCTTCGTATTACATAATTATATTTTTATTTATATAAATTAATCCAATCGAATAATTAATTAGAAAAAAAATGAAATTTTACATATTTCCTGACTATTATATTTATTTATTTTTGTTAATTTAATTTTCCTTCGTATGAAAGTATTTTCATCGGTGACGGGCTCCCGCGCACAAAACGTATATGCAAATGACACTTGCAACCGAGGCGAACTATAACAATATTTTTTTTTTTTTTTTGTTCCAAACCCGTCGAGCGTAGTTCGCCGCACGCTATTGTCAGTGACGTACGCGGGTTCGTTATCGGTACTCTTTGTGAATAAAAGTAGGAAGTACGGGTCCGCATTCGGGGCGGAGGATAACTCTCGTTGTACACCGTGCAACGGTAAAAAAGGCACTATTGCGATGGTAATTGATACTCGCTGTCGGGCGAGCAAATTACGTTAGGAAAATTCTATGGAACGATATTCACGTCCTCCTGTCCAGATGGTTGTAACTTTGACCTCATTTCTGGTCTCGGATTATTGAAAATCTCGGACACGCAAATCGGTACACCAATCTCAATCCGGTCAAACGCTCATGCTCGCTTTATCGAACTTATGTGTAACGAGGATTTTTAAAAATCGAACAGCGATTTCTATTCGTGCGAAAGATAATAGGACGTCGAGATTTGAGGTACTACTAGAGGGTTGATTAGATTATAGTATATATATAATTTTTTTGATCTGCGAATAGAAAAATATTTACGATACATTTAAATATAACAATATAAGAAAATAATATATTTTTCTTATATTTTTCTATATTTTCAAAAATATTTTTTAATAATATTTAAATTCATAAATAAATTCATATTATTTAAATTTATGAATATTTATTTTTCTTATATTTTAAAATAAAAATAATATATTATTCTTATATTATTAATATATAATAATATAAGAAAAATACGATACATTTAAATATATTAAAAAAAAACAATTATGGTAATTGTACTTTATCGGCCATTTAGAAAATTCCAATTTGTTTCTTTTAACCGATAAATAGCTTTGTATTGTTATAAACAACGATATTATTGACGCGGAAGAAAGTTCCTATCGATTTTGAATTTTTAACAACCATGTTTTACAATTTTATAATTTTTTTGTTAATTTTGGAGTACCGTTTGCGTTAAAGGAGACCGCTTAATTTCGTGACATCGAGGCGTCGCAAATTGTAAACACACATTATTTGTTTTTTACAATTTTTTAAAAAATATAAATACAAATGTATAGTTTTGAGATTTTTCTCTATACTTGTAGTTTAAAACGTTATTACTTGCCAAATTTCCTAGTTTTAGATGATCGGAAAATCCCCTATAAATTTTCATTCCCCTAAGAGGTGAAATATACGTTTTTTTTTGCGGCATTTTTTTTTAAACGGCCGGATCTTATTTTTACGTAAAGTGATCCTATTAGTGTTCCATTATTTTCCTTTTGAGGCACGGAAACCTAAAAATGAATAACTACATTTGTTTTTTTTCAATTATAACTTTGAAAAAAAATTATAACTTTTTTCTTAAAGCTATAAAATATTAAAAAAATTATATTAAAAAAATTATAACTTTTTTCAATTATTTTTTTCAATTATATTTTCCTATCTTCATCCTCAGTCTTATCTTTCGAATCACGGAACGTCGGATTTCTTGAATCCGCGTTTTTCATTACGGAATTTTTAAATAATTTTCTTTGTGTGCATTTTTGTGTGGATTTTTGTTCGAGCCAAAACGTTGAGGGCACAACCGCCCGTCGGCAAAATTAAGAAAAGAGATCACGCTGTTACCCTCCTTACGGGGGCCCATTTTTTTTTATGGACCTTTCGCTGATCACCGTAATTCTTCGTGGTAAGAGAAACTGCCGTGGACGAGACACTCGATACGGTTAATCCTACCTCCTACTGACGTGCTATTGTGCAATCCTATTTAGCGTTCTCCCTTCAATGAATTTGATGTCTTTCGACCCGTAAATTTTAGAGAACCCAAACAAACCCAAACAAACTCCATCATCGTTCTTCGTATTATTTTAATACCGCTATAAGAAAACCAACCAGGTATCAGATAATAATTGAAAAATGTTTAAGTCAGCATTGTACTTTCGGTGATCGATGAAAAGTCGATTTTTATAAATTTTTAATGAGATTATTAATAAGGATACTTTTTTAAATTAATTAACTATTAATATATAATTAATTAATTTCATTAATCAAAGTAAAACAAATTTCTATCAATAACTATTAATTAATTATTCATTAAAACAAAGTTTATTATCTTTGATGAATAAATTCTTGAAATACATTAACAACAATTTTATGATATAGTTGATGAACTTTTAACACAGAAAAGCACTATTTGATAACAACGGCACAACGGAAAAATCATATAAATTGGAAAAATGGAATAGAACGAAATTGGCTCGCAGCGGATTTATTTTGTCACGCGATACGTCAGTTACGTTGGAATTTGAAGATTTTGAACGGGGCGATGCTTCGAGCAAGAGTCTCCGTGCTAAATAAACGCGGAAGAAGTACGACCTTGGGCGGGTGTGTCCGTTCGATTTGCACGAGTAACCACCAGCGGATGTTTTAAAACTGAAGCGTGACGAATTTTTGAAAATATCTCGTTACTGAAACGGTATAGCCGAGCAAGGTTGAAGAAGCCCAAAAGAAACAACAATGCGAGGCGATCATCGCAGTCTTTATGCATGAATTCACGCTCTTTTTTTCGCCATGATTTACGAGGTTTTTTCGGTCGAAAAACCCGACCATTTTTCTTGCGGAAGCTTCTGTCGGGAGATTTTTGGAAAATGAAAATGAAGCTCAGATTTTTGGTAAAAATGGAAATTAGACTAACACTAGTGAGAATTTACGATGCGGCATTGAGCAAGCGTGAAAATTTGGAATTTGATCTTGGCGATCCTGCGCGGGTTTTAGAAGCACCTGAACATTTTTTTTTTTTCATCCAAACATTACACCCCGAGTATCTCCACGGATCATTGTGAAGAACATCTCAGGCAAGAATGGGGAAAAAAAAACTCGGGCGCCGCTTTTGAATCCAAATGAGGGAAGCCAGCTGATTCCCGCGTGCATGTAATTCGAGAGTTTCTCAAATGCCATAATAATGCGAAAAATACATACCCAGCCGTTGAAGGCGGAGCTGTATAGATGGAAGCTCTTCGGTTCCTTTTATATCGAAATATTTCTTCTCTGCGGGCTCTGCACCAGCCACAGAATTCAATAGGCAGGATATCTTCTTGCGTTGTCTTTTCAATTGTAGGTGTACCACTTCGATCCATCCGTTCAATGAACTCTTCATTCACGAACAAACATTTTTATTTCCGTTGATATTCAACGATCAAATTTGACGTTTCAGCTCGATTCAGTTATCAAATATTTCACGATTCCTGACGCAAGGTTTCTTTGTTTGGGTTTGTTTGGGTTTACGACGAGTTTAAAATGTGGAAGTGTATTGATAATGAAGTTTACAGTTTATCAAGCTTTTACCAGTTACCACTTCGCATCATTTCTCCCCCAATGTCCCGTTCAGTTTGGGTTTTATTAGACCTAGGAAGATTTCAAGCTTGAAAACTAGATCTCATCCGAACGACAAATAACTGTAGGAAATTCAAAAATCCTTTATCAAGACATTTATTACCATTTTTTCAGGTATTAACTGCCACTTAGGAGTACGTCATGAAACTTCGTCGTAGCTAAGCTTTGAATACGTGAAAGCCTATTAAACGTACCATTCCCAATCCTATTTTATCTAATACTATCAAACCGCTGAAAATTGAAAATGGTTCTTTCCTCTTTCCCAAATTCGAAACGGTGATTGTTCAATTATTGTCTATAAACTCCAAATTGTGCAAATTGGCAGTGAATCATGATGACTAATAACCTAAAATCTAAGACCGGTACATCAAGTCCTTTGATTTGGCGACTAAACTCGAAATTGTGCGAATTGGCAGCGAATCATGATGACTAATAACCTAAAATTTAAGACCGGGACATCAAATCCTTTGATGTGACGAATCTAGATTTCCTCGGCTCATCCGTTTCGCCTGTTACGTTGAAGAAAATGCAAACACTGGTTTTCTTCAACAATGTCCACTTCTTTGACTCAAATAGCAAAGTGATTGATAGAATTGGCCTGTATCGGTTAGTTTCCTGAACGTGTATATTCGTCATCCAGCAATGAAAAGGTCAGTCTTCTTTTCCACGCTGATTGATGTCACAAAAGTTGGCCCGTCGATCATCAACTCAATTTTCTCAAAAGGAAAATGAAGCTTGCAAGACTGGTTCGTGATGGAACAATTCCAGAATGTTTATAGAAGATAACAGGGAGAGATATCAACGATGGATATGAGGGAATTTAACAGGTTTTTCGACTATGCTATTTGCAGTTTTTGCTTACTCGGTTTGTCCTCGATTTTGATAGTAATTTAGCGTTTTTTCGACCTAGAAGAGCCAAGACCTGGAGGTACGAAAGAAGGAATGTAATAACGAAGAGGTTAGCTGTGATGTTAGAGGTAAGAGTTTGCGCGAAGTGGATAAATAGGGATAGTGGGAATAAAGAGGTGTGGATGAGGAGTGGAATGGTCCCGCGATTCAAAGGGTCGCGGAGGTGGTGGTTATGCAGGCAAGACGATCCTTGTGTGCGGCTCTCCTTTAATGCTCTTGGCCATATAAAACGGTTGAGGTAGTGAATGTGAGTGTTAGCGTTGAGGACTACGACGGTAGTATTGGTGGTGGTGGTGGTTTGGACCGTTAGTTGGCCCCAACGCTACGGGAGCGTTGTCCGGGCACTGTGCTCGCCCGACGACTTCGACCATTCTCTTCTCTCTTCCCTCGCCTTCTCTTCGTTCTCTTGATTATTCCTCTCTTCCTCTCCTCTTCGAACTTCTTCGTTGCTCTTCGTTCTCCCTCTTTCTCTCTCTCTTTCTCTCCCTTTGAAGCTCGACGTCTCCGGAGGGTCGTCGTCGCGGACCCGGAGACCCAGCAACGCGGATACGGTCTGTTATTTCCTCTCCAACATCATCCCACTAACGTCACAAACCTGTGCGTCAACTACGACGTAACAAAAATAAAACGGATAAAGGGGACGCCAAGGAAATTCAGAATTCTTGGCTTTCGTACTAGTCGGTCTGTCATTACGCAACCTTGCCAATATCCTGGAATCACCTCGTGATCAGTAACATCGAAAGATTTCACGTATCGATTTTGCATTACAGCTTTTAAGTTATTAGTGGCCTTCAAGCGCTGATAATTCGTACGTGCAACTTCCTTGAGTCGTCCGCAAGCGTAGGCGTGTCAATTGAGCCTGATTCCCCCCTGGAAAATCCTTGATAATCTTCATTGTATTGGGCTATTTTTCCAAACGTACATAAATTTGGTATTCAGCGTAATAGGCAACGTTTGATCGATAGCCAATGCAACTAATCGATAACTCTTCCACCGACTTCCGTTTTCGTCAATGAAAAGACTTCCGTTGAATTGGATATCCTTCGCACGATTGCCAACGCCGTGAATGCTGTATCCACGATCCAACGTAATCAAACAACCAAATTGACAACCACAAATGTAATCTTCTTTTCATCAATAGTCAGCTATTCGCAATGGAAGGGTGTTGCTTGGTAGTCAATAACGCGTTGGACGCGAGCCGCTTCCATGCCACTCTTTCAAGATATCCTACGGTCTATGATGATGCATGATGATCCACAATGCACGTGCAGGTGCTTGCATACACTTGGTGGATTTCTTTGTACCAGAGAACCTGGTAATACGTATAGAATCACTTCCTTGTTGCGAGATAGGTTCCATCGTCCGGTCGTTATTTCCCCGTGAAGCCAATAATCATCAGTGCCGACGAAATTGTAAAGACGGCGCGAGGGTTGAGGGGTAACGGAGAGAACGGAGTAATAGGAAAAGAGAGAGAAAGAGAGAAGCGGTTGCGCAGGATAACGATTGTTTCGTCTTTGACTATCCTTCATCTCGCTAAGGCCGTCAGCGATTCCTGGCCATTTCCTCTCATTGACGCACAGGATATTGGGACGCCTGGAGAAATCCTAATAAAAAGTTTGCCCCCCGGTTAATTCGAGCTGATACTTCATCCCCGTACATCCAGCTTCATACAGCGATCGAACCGATAAACACTGGATGATCGTGCATGATGGAGTTTCATTTTAAAAAATCATTTGTTCCACCAACCCAACTTTTACCTCTTTTCCAGCATGATTTTGATGAACTTCCTATCCCAAGCTTTGAGAAACGAAAGAATTTTAACAAAGGAAAAGCAGATTAGAGATATCGATGTTTAGGTTTCGAAAATACGTCACTAGGTGACTGCTCTGCATTGCGTATTTCCCGCGGTAAATAAAAGTTTATTAGCGACCGAGAAATTGGTCATCATAAATTATCTCAAAGTTGCACAGAATACCATTGTTGGAACGAAGAATCCCTTCTGCAGTCCTCGTCTTACGAAAAACGCTTCCTCCCACGTATACGAAGTAGGTACCACGCGCCGTTATTATTAGGCCACGAAGATTTACGGTTTTTCCAAGATGATACAACCCGGTTCAAACGAGAGTTGAAACGGGATGTAGGAAAGCTTGAACAAAAAAATAAGTCCGGGAAAATGGGCCAGGTCATCAGTGTCACCCTATTGGATCGGGCGCAACCAACGCTGCATATATCAAATACGGCTGCACGGCCAACAAGATCGACCATTTAATTGGAGCAATTTATCCTTCGAACCTATCCGCAACACCGTTTCTCAACCTTACGACCAAAAATGACCCCAACGTCCACAAAGAAAGCACATACCCTTTTGCGACAAATTATCGTGGCTATACCGGATACAATAAACCCTAGGATTCACAGGATAAAGAACAAGGCGCGAGCCGTCATTTCCTAGGCTGTCTATCGGGTTTCCCAAGTTCTGCTGGATCGTTCAAGACGCGATTCGATTTATTGTTCACTCTTACAAACGAAAGGTACTCACTCGCCGGAGCTATCGCTGTAGGCGTTATTGCCAGACGAAGGGGAAATGAGAGACCGGTTGGGGGCGGCGGAGACAGAAGGGCGGAGGGGCAGGGGGGGGGGTGAAGTGGCGAATTGGAACGCTAACCGTTCCGAAGCTCGTAAAATTATTTCGCAACAATGTGCCCAAGCAATAAAAACAACTCGTTGTAGTTTGCCCGTGAAATACCGTTTGCAAAAATCACTGGAAAAAGTGGGGTTATGTAGGCTAGTATAACCAAACGGAAAACGGTTTTTACACTCGTTTCCTCGGGACTGAAGATACTCTATTCCACTCTACCATTGGAAAGAATTTCACTGCGCTCTAGAAAGTTTTCTGTTCCGCAAAGTCCCTTCGCGGACTTTATTGGGTCCGGAATTTTCCTCAGGGGAAAATCAACGGATAGGCAAAATATTCTAATCGGCAACGACCGGAAGGAAAAAATTCGTCACCTGTTTGGGTAATATTGGCGAACAAAGAGATTACTCCCTATACTCATGCGCTCTTCAACTCTTCGCTGGGCCAGTGGGTCCCCTGTTCCGGCGCTTCTCACTTGTCTGTTGGATATAACAGTCCGCTGGTGTGTACCGTTTGCCCTAACGTTATCTGGCGGTGTATTCGTCGTATTCCAACCTCGGCCCGTATTTATACACATATACCTTTAGTTTCACTCGTATCTGTGTGTATATGTGCTTTAGTGTGATGTATTATCCGGACGTACGAAAGTGAGTACAGGTGCGAGAGCTCTCTCACGACGACGAAAGTGAGAAGAAAGTAAAATTGTAGCCTGAATCGAAATGAATTTTTTTTTTTATGGGGTTTTGAGGCAGGTCAGTAAAAATTGCGTTGTTTGATTTCATTGGATCCAATTGCCAATTTCATCGTTGTTTATTTGCAATCTCATATTATTCTAAATTGCCTTTTTCTATTTTTGGTCGAATTTAAAATTGCGTTTATCGAATTGGTCTCATTCAAAGCAATTAGCTATTGCGTTGGTTGAGTTTTTCCAGTTCGTAATTGTTGACAACTGTGTTCATTGATTTTTTGCTTATCCAATAGAATTGACTATTAAAATGTTCGAATTGATGATTCTCTAGAATTTATATCCTTTATTCGTATCTTTTAGTATAATCAAGGGTATTGAAAGCGAGTGCTGGCTTCTTTTGGATGTAGACGTTCGATCAAATTCAACCAAAAATCAAACTTTAACGAAATATGCGATATCAATTTTATGGGCATATGTAATAGAACGTAAGAGATTTAGCAGAGGCTCTTATGGGCAATTGTCAATTAACCTATTGTTGTATATTTCCAACGTTAATTAACTAATTAATTATAAAATCTGTAATTGAATATCTAAATTAATTATAAAATCTGTAATTGAATATCTAAATTAATTATAAAATCTGTAATTGAATATCTACATTAGTTATAAAATCTGCAATTGAATGACGAAATAGAATTCCGCCAAAGGATTGCTAATTCGAGAGCTTATTCATTCGGAAACGGGTATTAAAATGGACTATAGTTTGAATCATGCAAATACAGATTTGAACGACCTAGAAAATTCATATCTCCGAAATATTAAAAGTGAGTATGTAATAATGTTTATATCACATTTGTGGAAAAGTCATATACCGGGAAAAATGTTGAACGTGTAGATCTTGGATTGGAAAAATGATCGATGGTCCAAATAGCGAACCTCACTTCCGAGGCGATCTTATATTCTATCCAACTCCCAACCCCATCTTTCAGCTTCATTACGAAGCGCAAATTATGTATTCCTCGATCATGAGTTTTCGGTATCGTGACCGTTCGCCCTTTTGACCCCATTTGCCAGTCGATGATTCGCCGTTTCAATTTGTCCAATGTATTTATAACGGCAAATCGATCATAATTTTATTAAATCTCAAATTCATTTTACATTATTTTGTTAAAGTCTCAAACTCATTTTTTCCGTAAATCAATTTCGTGATTTTTGTATCCGCAAATTTTGATTAATTTTGATTTCGTGATTATATTTATACTGACAAATCGATATTACATATTTCATAATTTTGTTGAACCTCAAATTCATTTTTGCCATAAATCAATTTCGTAATTTATGTATTCAAAAATTTGGATTAATTTTGATCTCGTGATTGTTTTTCTACCGGCAAACCGATATTACATCTTCCACAATTTTCTTAAATCTCAAATTCATTTTCACCAGAAATCAATTTCGTAATTTATGTATTCCAAAATTTGAATTAATTTTGATCTCGTGATTGTTTTTCTACCGGCAAACCGAAATTACATCTTCCACAATTTTCTTAAATCTCAAATTCATTTTCACCATAAATCAAATTCGTAATTTGTGTATTCAAAAATTTGGATAAATTACGATCTCGTGATCATTAATTCCCTGTTGAATCAACTATCACGAATCATAGGATTGATCCATGTACATTGGAACGTTGATTGTCAATTTAATTATAAATATCGATATGATTCATCAACTCTGAATATTGATTCATCAAGTGACCAACTTCCTTCAACTCGGATAAGAGGAATTCGTTTTTCCATCAGGGTCGAACCAGAACGGCACTTTTCCTTCGTAAAATGAAGGTCGATGGCGGGTCAACATCGGTGGATCTTTGGATAACGAAAGTCGAGACCGGGATCTCTCTCGGGCTCGCGCAATTTTCACTCTCCGTGTTTTCGATTATGTAAGCGGTGACTCTTGTTGAGCGTAGCTCGGGTTTACGGTTAATAAAACAGTTACGTTTGCCTACTTATAAAGTCTCGCAGTGGTGGCGTCTGCAGGAAGCCTCTTCGAACTCGCGGACATGCCGCGTGGCTGCGGACAGTTCTTCAACTGTATAGGTATACTCAGGTGTATTTGCCGCTTCAGAGAAGAAGTTCCAGTGAACCAGTGTTGGGATCCCTCCGTTGTCTCCTGCTTGACCCTATTTTCTTCTTTCTCCTCCTTCTCGTGTTCCTACACTCCTACTTTTCAATCTCCAACTCCAGGTCCACTTTTTAACCGTCTCTTTTGATTCCCGAATTATCATCAATGCCGGAACGTTTCGTCAATTATGGAACGTGTCTAAATCGTTTCGAAATTCGCCTAATGGATTGAAAATTCGTAACGATTGGATGCCGGACCTGATCGAAATTCAAAGCCTCCTCTGAACCTCCCAAAACTTCTTTTCGTTATTCACAAACCTAACTTGAATCTACAAAAACCTATTTCTCGAGTCCAGGACCGGGAAGAAGCTTCCGTTCGATCTAATGGTTCAGATACGATTTTCATTATTCTAAATAGCTGAAGTCATTCTAAAGTCATTTTAAAAAATGTATTTTCTCGACAGGAATTGAAGAAACTTCCGTTGGAAAAATTCATCCATGTTTCAATGGGAAAGCGAATAATCTCTTTATGCGATCCTCCTGAAATTAAATTTAATTTCTCCTGAAATTAAATTCCATTTTAATTATTTGAAATTAAATTAAATTTTTCCTGAAATTAAATTCCATTTTAATTATTTGAAATTGAATTAAATTTTTTCTGAAATTAAATTCTCTCTGAAATTAAATTTAATTTCTCTTGAAATTAAATTCCATTTTATGTATCTTATAGGATCCTAAGAAAAACCTTTCACAAATTCGTACATTTTTTACGAAAACGTATCCAATTTTTTGTCTCATCCGAGATTTAATATTTTTTCTTCAAAAATTAAAGAAACTTCCGTTCGAAGAATTCATCGATGTTTCAATGGGAAAGCGAATAATCTCTTTATGCGATTCTCCTAAAATTAAATTCCATTTTATTTATCTTATAGGATCCTAAAAAAAAAACCTTTCACAAATTCGTGCATTTTTACGAAAACGTATCCAATTTTTTGTCTCTTTTGAGATTTAAATTCACGTTAAAGAATCTGATGAATTAATTATAACTCCCGATATACCAAACGTCGATTTTCGCGAACGACGCTTAATAATTCTCATCGATTTACGATTCGTTGCGATTTATAGGCGAATTAGGGTAACCGGTTCGATTTCACAAGAAAAAAAAAACGCTGAGACGAACGCGCAAGCATATTTTCGACGAGGAATAACTTGCACGTATTCTTTTATCAGGATGATTCAATGTATTTATATATAGATGCAGCTTGTATCAGGCATTGAAGGATTTTAAAAAATACATATATGTATTTTTTTCAAATATATATATATATATATGTATTTATTTTAAAGAGGTCCAAAAGGGGTTTCGATGTAGCCCACCTTAAATCACGTATGCCATTTACATAATCGATGGTTCGAGCTAGAATGATCAATTTTACACATATATATTTAATATCCTTTGGATACTTCCAAATGGCAGATTTAAGAGGTTAAGCTACTGTGACGAACCAAAGCTACGATCTTTAAAAAAAAAATTCGAAGAATTAACTAAGACGATTGAACGATCGTTTAAACATTAATTTCTCTATATATTAACAAAATTACGTGACCAATTTAATTTGAAAATATTTGTAACTTTTGATTTTGGTCCACCAGTTGTTGCGGAACAAAAAACAAAGGAGTTTCTTTTTAAATTAGATATTGACTGACCCAACTTTATTTCGTTATCGTGTTTCAAGCGTTAAAAAAAAACGGTTTGAATTTTGAGTTAGAGAAAAAATTATATTACTGTATGAAATAACTAATGCAAAAAATATTGAGGACAAAAGCGTTGATCCGTTTGTTAAATGTGGATAAATCGTTTACATTCTTCAAGCCTGAATCGCCTTAAACAACGAACGTTTTGTTTGATATTTTTACAGTCGCTTATCCCCTTAAATAATTTTTAAAAATTCGCATATGAAAAGTTTAGAATTAACCGTGACCCAACCGTTTTTTTTTCGCAATTTTCTCAAAGTCGTTCAATCGTTATACACGTAACGAGAGGTTCGCAAAAAAAACCAAAAATACTTTGGTGCGCTATTTTTGGTTTTTTTTTGCGAACCTCTCGTCACGTCGAAAAAAAACTAAAAATACTTTGGAGCGGTATTTTGGTTTTTTTTTTTGCGAACCTCTCGTCACGTCAAAAAAAAACTAAAAATACTTCGGAGCGCTATTTTTGGTGTTTTTTTTACGAACCTCTCGTCACGTGAATAACGAATTGTTTATCTTAAAACAAATTCCGATTGTCACGAGTCGAGTAAATATGTTTGAAGAAATATCCGCAAAAATAAAAAGTCGTTTTTAAGGGGAAGCAAAAACAATTTTACGGTATTTGCGTTTCCATAAATACGTCCTATATCTTTGCCACGAAAGAGATATCTCGATGTCTCTATCGTGGAACAAAACCTTTCTTATGGAAGATATTTGTGTACGGAATAAAAGAGAAGACACGTTTGAATACGAAAATGCGATGGAACACCTGTAGAGAAGAATGAGCAGTCGTATGGCGACCGTTTTCGTGTCTTGGCTCGAGCATCGCGCAAATTTGTCCGCCAAACATGGCGGGGTGTCGAAGAGGTTCTAACGGTTTTTCGCGGCGGTCACGCACGTGTGTGTCCCATTCATATGCATGTGCCATCCACAATACTCTTCGTATAAATTTATAAACGTATACCCGAATAGTTTTGACTGAAATTTTCGTCCGACGATTGTCCAATTCTCGTATGTAATACTGGCCTGACGCAACTCCAGGTAACTCACGTAACTTGAAAAAAAAAAAAAAAAAAAGAAGAAGACACGAGTCTAAGAGTAGCGTCGAGCGAAGCGGATATTACGACCGGAGCCGCCTCTTTCTGTTTCTTCTATCCCTACTGCTTTTCCTTCTTTCAATCCCCCTTAACCTTTTTTTGATTTTTTTTTCGTTTTTTTGATCTTCCATGACGGTTGAATCGGGAGGGGACCACCTGAAGAGGTCGTGGACCTTCTCTTTCGAGACCATGGTGAACGAAATCGTATCCCTCGTATGTAAACTACCACCGATTCTGGAGCCAACGTGTACAGGAAAAAAAAGTAATAAAATCTTCTCGAACTCTCTCCCTGCAGCCTTGACCCACTGAACTCAACGTGGAATGTCAATCGTCTCGCTAATCCTTCATAAACAAAATCCATTTATTTTAACGTGGGCGTAGATTCTGATTGGTCTCCATTATTTAGTGCGACGATAATGATAATGTCGAGAGAACGTACGTTGAGCCGATTGCGAGAACATCTTTAAGGGACCAGTCTACTTCATTAATTGATAAAATGTCGTTCATCGATTGGGAAAACTCGAGGTGGTAGGTCCAATTACGGATTTTCGAGCCTACAGCGGTTTAAGATCTTTTCGATTTTCCATTATATTAAAATTGGCAACGTTGCCACGCAACGAAATTTTATTATTTTGGAATTTTTCTTTTTTTTTTCTCATTGAAATCGTAAATAAAATACGTCAATAATTATACAAATCTTTATTCTGATAACTTAGAATTCAAATCTGAAAAAAACTATTTTGCTAAATAATGGATGTAAGGAAATAAAAAAAATGAGAAAAGAAATATAATTGCGTCGCAATTATGAGAATTTCAAGCCCATCAAGAATCGTAGTACGCAGGTAAACTTGCAATCACAGCGTGGAAACTTTAAGTCAAATTTTAAAGGGGTTTCTTTCGAAAATATGTTTTTCAAAATGATCGACGTCTAATTTTACGGAGTCACTCGTAATTCGGTGCATTTTCGACATTTTTATTTTCCACTAATTTCTAAATGTTAAAATGCAATAAAAAAAAAGGATCCTAAGAAAATCCGATTGAACTTCTTAACATTAAAAAATTATTTACTAACCTTTATTTAATTAAATTAATTAAATTAATGAATTAAAAGAAAGAAAGGTTAAATTACATTTAACAAAATTAATCCATTAAATAAAAATGAAATAACAATTAAATTGATAAAATTGATTCTTTAATTTAATTGAATTCTTCCCTTCTTTAATATATCTTCTTTAATATTCACCTTTCTAGCACCCTAAAAATATAAATATGTAAAAATATTCCTGATTTTCAATTATTCGAATGCACATTAAAAAATAATTGATTTATTCAAATGTGTCAAAGATCAATAATTATTATTGGCGTTTTCACGAATTACGGTACAATTTACTTGCAAATGTTTTCTTTTATATTACTCCGCATTTTTTAGCCCTTTTTATGATGTCTAATAAATTTATTATTGGATGAACGGTCCAGCGAAAAGTTAGTCAAACGCATCATCCCCCCTCCTATTAATTCATCCAACTTTTTCGAGTCCATTTTTTTATATCACAGAATATTTTAATAGCAATAAAAAAAGTTCAATGTAAATTAAAAAAAAGACACTGACGAAGTGAGAAAAAGAAAGGTCTACGGCGGGACTTCGGATCCGTGGCTTACCAGTATGAGGAACTCCGTACAGTAACAGTATACACACAGTGAGAGCATCGGCCCCGAGAAAACTACGTATTACCGTCGATGTTATCTAACGTGAGAAAGAAAGTAGTGCAAGGCCGCTTTCTTCTTACTCAACCAATTATTACGAAGAGTCGTAGCGTGGTAAAATACATCGAAGCTCTTACGAGCGTCTCCACTCATTGGGCTTACCTATCACTTCCGTTTTTTTTCGAACGAACGTATCCTGTGGAATCACTCAGGAAAATTCATTCTAGCATTCCAAGCACTTGACTTTCGTACCACTAATCGTTTAATTCCTTCTAATCCTAGTTTCTATTTATTGCTCATGAACAATTTAGACCCCATTAATCCTACATCTATCGAATCCAATTCGATTTTTTTAAAATTGAATCATTTTTCCTACATGATTACTGTAGTTTAAAAAAAAGTTTAACGATTAATTCAATTTGTCTAATTTTGTTGGTGAGATTAAAATTGAATTAAATTTGTTTGGGTTAAAATTGAATAACTTGAAAATTGATAACTTTAAAATCGTACTTGATTTAATCAATTAAAATTATATTTAACATCAAATATTATTGTACTTGAAATTTAATGTCTATTTTTATTGGAATTTAATTGAAATTCAAGTAAACATTTCATTCAATGGACAAATGAATCATAACGAATTTTTTAATCAATTTTCGCTATAAATAAATGTACATTCTCATTATATATCTGTTCGAATAGAAATTTAATTTGTATTCTAAGCTCAGTTAATTCAACAATACTTTGACGATACTTCAAAATTCATTTTAAATGAATTATCGGTATAAAAACAATATTTTAAACTCTTTCCTTGCTCGAATGAAATTCAACTTCTCCACAACTTTTATAACTATTTCGGAAAAACAAAGTTTTGAATAAAACTTTTTACTTGAAAAATTATTTAATAAATCTGACCACACATCGGAACCGGGGTTAATAATTTTGTCAGTCAATCCTGCAAATTCTGCATTACCAATGATTAACTTCAATCTCAAATATTCAATTCCTGGAATTCCACGTTCCTTTTCGTATTTTTATTATTATAAACAACTGCTCGACTGAACATAACTCCGTTTCATTGAACGCTCGAATCCTCGATTCTAAACATTTACTCCTTATAGAAACCCCTCGATCTAAAAGTCAAAGGGAATCATCCCTAACCTGCGAGAAATTTTCTTGCCCTTCATGTATGTCCAATGAAAACTATTGAAAATCATAATAATGAAAATCGAAAAAGTGGAAAATCCGGTGAGATAAAAAGCTCTACCCCCCCCCCCCCCCCCCCCCCCCCTCGTGGCCTCGTACGAGTCAACCACGCGGATAATGTCTTATTATTACACGTGTCTCTCGTCGTGGGGTAACGGGACAAGGAAGCCGGCCTACTTACGTACGTACGCAGGAACTCGACGCATCGTGCGTTCCATTCGTCGTTTCTTCGAGACGCGCTCAGTTCGAATGCGTTTTCATTACGCTCCCCGTTCCCCCTCCCCTCCTCCGCCATTTTTTCAAATTATGAAAAATTAGCATCGAAAAACTGCACCGATGCACAATTTGTTGAAGAAAACCGAAATTTCTGGTCAGATCCTGACTGGGATGCAATATGGATTCCCTAGAAGCGATATCCTAATGGAAATTCAAATGGTTCCAGCTTCGTACGCAAGATGGCGACGCGGTGGCAAGAATTCGAAACACTGGCGCCACTTGTTGTCGCAATGTCCGCTTTGATTCGTATCTGAATCGTCTATGCAATGTGGGTTTATAAAATACGTGACCCATTTAAAGCCCACTTGACTTGTTTTTTAGTAAAAAAAAAAACTATGAGTGTTGAAATAAATAAAATATGGTTATTTAATCATTTATTCAATAATCGATGTATTAATAATAATTTTGGTTCGGGAAAATATGTTTACTATTAAATGATAAACTTTTTTAAAAAAAGCCTCTTCTGGGCCTCATTCAGACCACTGTTTTGTAATAAGGCCATACTCGTTGTAACTCCGTACAGAAAAAAATGAAAAAATATATGAAAAATGAATATAAAATATATCAAAATTAAATATAAAAATTTTTTTAAATATATTAAAATAAAAAATATTCAATTTTTGCCTTAAATTTTGATAACAACGTGTACAATGCTGATAAAACAGCACATATAATTAGAATAAATATTCACTAAGAAATATTGAAAACATTTGTTTTCTTTTCGAAAGTTTTAGTACGTCGAAATTTAATAAACGCTTACGTAGGATCGCACGTGCTGCCTGCTATCGACTGAATATTTGTTTGGGTTCGCCACAGCGCGGCGGTTGCTATGGCAATCGCGGTCATTCAAAGTTAAACACTCGACGATGGGAGTTCAATCCGTTTGACGTTATAGTTTTGGATATATTTAAAGCCTGGGTTTTATTAAGCACTGAACAATACATAGGTCAGGTACCTTATATTTAATTTGTTTATAGTTCACTGGCAATGATTTTGTGCCACCTTCGGCTTTGTATAAATTAAAAGTCTTCTTCCAATAATATTTTTTCTTTGACCACCTTTGGACATTGACGATTTTGTGATTTCGATATATTAAGTGTAGTAAAAAGAAATCCATGATTTTTCCAATGACGTTAGAAAAATGAGATTTCGTACTAAACATACTTTTCCTACAGTTTTGTGATTGCTTGACTCACTTTGTGATTGGCTAACACCAGAGTATAATGGATCTCTTTTTACTGCACCTGATAGAAGAACATTCAACAGTTGTAATGGCATGTATAAAGATTTAACGAAAATCGTGAGCAAAGCAGTCGTAGGTAACACCATAATTTTTTTAACCTTCTCGAATCGGGTTCATTCGCGATTCTTCCTCGTTGGCACAAGGCCCGAGGACGTTTCGTGGGACGTTCAAGCACACAGCGAAGAAAAAGTATCCACGTATGCCAAGCCCCCAGCCTGGTTCATCAAAGTACATTTTTTAAAATGCCATTATGGATTGTACTCGAGTTTCTCCGTCGTACATTTTCGTCGGTTATTATCCGGTTCCTCTTTTCGTCCGAAGTGGTTCGAGCTCTTTGATGCTTTCGAGTCTTTAGAAATCATTGTTCAGAATTCGTTTTCCGATAATGTGACGTTTTTTTGAAAATATCGAATAATCGCTAGGCTAAAAGGATTTACGAACAGTTTTGAAAAGCAAATTAGATATGTTAGTATTTGAATTATCTCAAGGAAGAATTGTATCATTATACGAACAGGTTGATCAAATCTAACCTGCAATGACCTTGAATAAATATATCGAATTGAATTCCGTCCATTAGGTATCGAGGAATCGTCTTGTTGAAAACATAGTTTAAAGAAAACGCGTTTGAACTTCGTCCCGGAGTTTTATCTTTGCGTTTGTTTAAATTCAATTAATTTGCCTTCTTCATACTTATTGGCATCAAGGAACGAACGATTTTTCAGAACTTCCTCAGTAGCTTAATCCTTTCAATGTTCCAATAACAATTTAAACAAAATTTAACTCCGATATTGGTCTTAATTTAACGATAAATTGATAAAACAACAACAATGATAAAAAAAAACATGTAAAACGAGCTTAAACGTTGAATCGTGAGTGCTCCAAGTAAACAATAGAAGTCAACATTGTATATCTAACGTTGGCTCGATAACTGACGTGACTCGAACGCTGTAATGAACCCAGCACGTGTACACTTTATTTTCGAGTGCACGGTGCGTATACTCGGTCCTTTAGGGAACAGTTTAGGGTTCACAGAGTTTTCTAGAATTTCAAAAAATGTGAATAAAAATTCTGAATTACAACATTGAAGTATTTACTACATGGCGCAGCAACTACCAAACTCACAAGCTTATGTCTTGTCCACCAATTGAAAATTATTTGTAACTTGTTTCCAGTAATGTCAAATACAAAAAAAAAAGAAATAATTAAAATAATGATTTTTCTTAAGAATATAGTTTTACAGCCAATTTGGCAAAAGAATATGCCAAACCTTGGCACATACTTCTTGTTACATTTTTTTCATCAAAATCTCGCCGGTTTAAAACCGTTGTTAATAAAAATTGAACAAAATGAAAAACATAAGAGAGAAATTTCAGTTTCAAATTTGGACTGTTTTTTTTTAAGACCCAGTATACACACGCCGTTATTAATATGCCAGAAGACTTGCCAAACTCTCGAAGGTTTCCTGGCACCGAAGAAAAGAGAGAAAAAAAAGGTAGCTGTTCCAGCAACGTAGTTGCATAATGCTTCCTTTATTCGCGTCTTAATTACGTTACGAGCGTAGAAATAATAATTACGCTACATCCAAGAGGGATATGGACGTAAATAATGGCCGGAGGCCACGAACGTGGGATAATTCAACAACGGTTGCGCGGTGGTTGGACTCTCATAACTGAGCTATGGCTGGTTGAGTGCAAGTAGGAGAACCCGAGCTATGCGGCGTACGTGACGAAGCGTGACACAGTTGGCTCGTTCAAGTTCGAGTTCAAATTTTTTTCATGCACGTAAAGGGAAGAAGTCAATGTCGACGCTTGAAGGATCCAAAGTATTGGGCGGCCATCCCGATAGTGTTCGAGGAATCAGTCGCGAATTACCCTAATCGATCGGTCTTCCAGTCGATTTAAGTTGAAAGTCGAAAAGTTGCGGAGAGAATAAAAGCGTTCTCAAGAATCATCGCACCGGATGTTCGCGTTCGACCGGAAAAGAAGCTGCGTGTCGGTGGTCATCAGTCTCGGCTATTCCACGCGCCAAGGAATTTCGCTATTTTCTCTCGCCGAAGTGACGCGGAGGAAAATCGATCCTCGGAAAATCCTCGCATGAGATACCGAAAAGAACACACCTCTGACGAAGCTCAAATCTTCCACGCATATTCCTTTTAATGCTTTAACCCTTTGTAGCACAGGATCATAAAATTTTTAATTACTTTGGAATGTGATAGGTTTAAACAAATAAAAAAACAGTGCTTTGCTAACAATATATGAACAAAATCATTCACTTACCTATAGGTTTCGACGAAAGAACTACAATTTTCCACACTTTTATTATATTTTTATAAAATACAAACTTTCAACGAGTTTCGACGCGTCACTCTCATTGATTTGAATGATCTAAAATGACATTGATTTGACATTGATTTGAATGATCCAAAATGTTCAGTATACATTTTAGCGGGATTGTTGAGGTTTGTTACAGAAATGTCACATGAGTCTATAAAGGGTTAAGGAAACCCCTGAAAAGATTTTTCGTTATCAACTTTTGTTTGGGAGATATGGAGTTTTGAAAGTTATTTATTATACTGTGCTCCTATTATAGCAATTGTACCAAACAAACCCAAATACATTGGTAAATATACCCAATCAAACCTAAACAACCCCAACAAACCCAACTTGGCGATACAGATATCCTTGTACCGGTCGAAGAAATAACCATTAAAATTCGATATTTCGAAAACGATTGATATCAATGATGTATTTTGATTTCGATTATTTTTGTTTTCAATATTATCCGAATAATGAAAAAATGAGTATATTCGAACAGTAACATTGACTACTATCCATATCATCCGGATACGAGAAATGAACGGATAAACCAAGTTCTCGACGAGGATGACCGCAACGCAGGTAAATAAAAATAACGCCATAGGGATGTGCAGCCCCGCGTATAAATCGGTTTTTTCCACTTCTTGGTTGTTTCTTTCGGTTTGCCTTTTCGTTACCTCGCAGGGTTTGCACGTTGGGAGATTCGACTCGCGCAACTTCGAAGTCTTTATCGTTTTATTCCTTCTTCGTAATAAATCCACTCCGAGAATCCTGGTAAGCTTCCACGGTTGGAAATCGTTTTTTCTTTTTTCTGTTTTATTTCGATGGTTTTCAAGGACAGGAACGATCGGAGAAGGCAGCAGTATTGGCAGAGGAAACTGGTATGGACCAGCCTTTCTCAAGTTCAGTGGGACCCTCTTGGATGATGCACTGGAGAAGAGAAAGGGCTCTTCGCGTCCCGATTCTCGGTGTTTACTATAAATAGTATAGGAGACCTATGGGTGGTAAGATCCTAGCTGGTCAGCTATGCACCAGCGACTCGAGAGTTCGTGGCTCTCGAGCTCGAGTTCATCGACCCTCAAGACGAACTTTCGGGTTGTCCGAAACCTCCAACTCTTTCGTAACAGGGTCTTCCTTTCTCTGTCTCTCCTTTCCTCTCGCTTTCTCTCCTTTGCTCTTTCTCTCTCTCTCTCTCTCTCTCTCTCTCTCTCCCTCTCTTCCCTCCACGCCATGTTTCCAATGAGAAAGGACGCTCCCGGGTCTATTCTTGACGTTCCGATATACTTGTGGGCGAAAGCTGCTATTAGTCCCTCGTTCCTCGGCGTCGACTTTCAAGATCACGATTTTAAAATGTTCACCGAGAAACCTAGACCTAAAAGCGGTTTATTGACTGCGGTGTTTGCTGCGACAAATAAACGTCCTTTTTTGCATCTCTCTCTCTAACGAATAGTTGAGACTGATGAATCGACTACCAGCACTAGTTGCGATTTAAAGGGTCGATCCTGTCATGTATCTTCAGCTTTACGAATAACTAATTTAGTAACAAATTAACGCTTACAGATATCAATTTTTCACTTTTAGTAATAACTGAAATGCATTTCGAAGATAGTGGCGTGTACTCCAATCGTTCAGTTAATGGGATATCTTCATTTTTTAATTTAAATGATATATTTGGGTCATCTTAGTGTTATCGATAATTAATAAAAACTCAGCATGTGTATATCGTTTATTGCAATGATAACTAAATAATTGATCGTACAAAGCTGTCTTTTAATATTTTAATAATATCAACCGCGACAACCCAGTCAATCTGTTTGAAACTAATCAGTCGCTCGATCCTACATCTGAGTGATGTAATATTTTCAGAATTCGGGGTGATCGAGTTCCATTCGTCTTGTAACGATTGATGTCATCAAAAGCCATTTTTCTCTAAACGCACTGCGTCAAATTCATACCTCTATAACTACTGAATAAATTAGTGAAAAATTTAAAAAAATAGTTAATGTATTATTATTCTATCAAAAACAATAAATCCCCAAATTTGCAAGACTTTTGCCAATTTTTTAATAACCACCCAACAATATTCCAACCAAAATGCGAATCAACGTAACAATGCTTTAAAAACTCGTACATCTAAGTTACCTATGAACGCACATGAGACATCAAACGATTGACTCGAGTATTGCATTACTAACCTAAAAATCGAAACTCGACGATATAGCTATCCCCATTCCAAATTTTCTGTGCATCTTATCGATGACACATAATAAAAGAAATCCGCCTCAAAAAAATCCTCTGTCGATTAAAAAACACGATCCATTCGGCCTCTTTTTCTCTTTGGAATAAAAAAAAACATTCCTGTCATTTTCATAAATACGGGGGCCAAAAAAAGTCCCCTCCCGGGGGCCGTCCCCTTTTGGCTCTGCCGAATAACAATATCGCGATCAAGTATTCCACGTTGGCTCGTATAACTTCACGCATCGCGTACATACTCGTCGAGTTTGGAATCTACGCGCTGGCAATGGGTACCAAGATGGCCGCCGGAGAACCGGACAGCCTCGGTACTTTGCCACGACCACGATTGGGTAATGGCGGCCACACGGCGTGGCACCGGAGCTTCAGCATGGCGGTACGAGGATATAAAGCAAAGACGCTAACAGTCGAGAGAACCGAGAGACTCTCGTGATGAGAGAGAGAGAGAGAGAGAGAGAGAGAGAGAGAGAGAGAGAGAGAGAGAGAGAGAGAGAGAGAGAGAGAG
>JAPYZI010003192.1:0-32081 GCA_030523105.1 Ophioninae sp. A BG-2022a | reverse complement strand
TTGTTTGGGTTTGTTTGGGTATGAATGTTGAAATAAAACAAAAATGTTTGTTTGGATTTGTTTGGGTATGAATGTTGAAATAAAACAAAAATGTTTGTTCAATCATTTATTCAATAATCAACGTATCAATAATAATTTTGGCTTAGAAAAAGAATGTTCAATATTAACTATAAGCTATTTTTTAAAAAAAGCGAATTCTGGGCCTTATTCGGATCACTGTTTTTCAATAAGGCAATGCCTGTTGTAACTTCGTGAAAAAAAAATATAAAAAAATACATAATCTTCAATTTTAAACATAATTTTTTATAACAATCATTTTCAAAGGAGTAAATAATTACGGGAGGGAAGTCTACCCTTGGTTCTTTTTTGCAAAAAAAATACAGAAAATTACCAATCCATGTTTTTCACATTCCATAAAAAAAAAAAAAAAAAAAAAAAATGTATACACCCTTCCTTCGTTTCATACAAAAGAAATCGTATCTTTCGTTCCGTACCAAAAACACGAAGTCTTCAGTTTTCTAAGGAAATATCATTCCTTCTTTTCTACACAAAAGAACCGGTCGTCTTTTTTCAACAAGAAAATAGCCAACTGTCGACTGTTGCATTAAAAAAAAAAAAAAAACGGAGGTACTTTCGTCGTACACCGGAGAAGCACCCAATGAGGAAAGTTTGTTTCGTCATTGTAGCCATGGAAGTTTACCTCACGGGAGATAAGTGAAAAAGAATAGGAATACGAGAGAAAGGGATATCCCTGGTATTGGCTTTGTACAAGTATAGAAGAGGTTAGAAGGACTGAGTTCGAGGTGATTGCGTAGGGCTCGAGGCACGCAAACGGGAAACAAGGAAATCAGAGGGGCAACAGGAACGACGTGAAAAAACTTCATCCCGTTGAGTGAAGAAAACGGTGGATTGGATTAGATTGGTGATACGTGGGCTGTTCAGGGTACTTCTCCAGAAACGGTTTTGACGACCGTCGGATACCGATAAACTCTAATAGCTGGCGTTTCACGTTCGCGATTTGTAAAAATCAATGAGGTCCTAATCCAGCCCGTGTCTTATCAGATTTCGCTATTATACTCATCGCCTCTTATTTAAAATTGCCAATGAGCCTAGCATCAAAATGACACACCGAGGTCCAGGAATATCTCGTCGAGAATATTCGAAACCTTTTAACGAAACTACTGCTGCGAGAAGGATCGATGATGAGACCTGACCCGATTCGGATAGTGACATCGTAAAAGAGACGAAGCACATTTCAGATTCACTTACGATGTATCGGCTTATCCAAAAGCGTTTCCGTTACGGTATTACTGGACAGATATTATTATTAAGTCCATTAAGTCCGTGAAGTATTGAGCTGATGAATTATTATACTTGATAGAATAATACATGAATTATTATAGATTTTAGATTAGAGAATTTTTTAGTTTTTGATTAGAGATTTTGGATTTCTAATTAAAATACGTTTTTATTTTATTCAGTTATCATTGCTGTTTTCATTATTATTATTAGCACTATTTTTCACTGTGTATTATTTACTTTACTATTTTATGTTTGTTGTCTTCTTTTTTTTTGCCCATTATAATATGAGCATAATAAATGATATCATCATCATCATCATCTCTCTCTCTCTCTCTCTCTTTTTCACCTCGAGGCTTTTCCAGCTCGAGGAAAAGTAGCGAGACTATATAAGCACTCGAAGATCAGATCGAAGTGGATGATCGAGTGATTGGAGCAAAAATAAAAAAAAGAGAAAGCGGCGTGAATTATCGCATCGTTCGATCGTAAATTCCGTTCGCCGATTTAACTGAACGAAGATGTTCTCCCGATCGAGATATAGAGAATCTGACTGTGGGAGGGAGTTTTAGCGAGCGAAAGAATGAAAGAAGAGGGGCTGGAGGGGAAAAGAGAAATTATTCGTTTCGCGATGGGGCGGGAGGGGGGCGAGAAAAATTATATTATTTGAGGACATATCTGCATACCTAAATATATATATATATATATATATATATATATTTCTGAATAACACCAACAGATACGTATATAATGATATCATCAGTACTAAATTATAAACAATCATTGAAAATTCCATCGTTTTCCGCTAGGGAACTAAATCTAGTGTACTTATTGTTTAGGATTTTGTAATAATGATAATAATAATAATTATTATTATTATTGTAACAAATGTAATTGTTATTACTACTATTATTATTGTTATTATTGAAAAATTAATACATCGTAATGTTTTTTTTTTTAATGCAGTCTAATTTAATTGTATTATTATAATCATTAATAGAAACGAGGAAAATCTTGATGGTCTAAAAAATTATACGAACGCGAACAATGGGGTAGACTACACTGTAGGTTTCTCAGCTGTACGAGTGACGTAGACTTAAAAAAAAAAAAAAGCTTCGTTCTGGAGGAAAAGCCGTTGAAAAGTGTGTTACAGAGCACAAAAAAAAGTCGTGAGTGAAACGAACCGAGAGCTATGAAAGGTAAAAGCGGTATATATTAGAAAGAGAAAAAGCGACGTGGGGCGGGAGAGAGGGTGGAAGTAGCTAAACCAAGCGTTCGTAAGAACAGAGAGAAATGTCGTTCGACGAATTAGCACATTTCGAATATAATCTCAAAGGGTCCGGACGCGAAATTTATGGCTGATGAAAAATGATGGAGGATCCGAGGAAGGGAACAAAAAAAAAATTCGTGCGGAAAATATATATATGGAAGGCTCGTATTCCGATGGGAGCGAAATTCTAGAGACGACAAAGAATAACGATCAAATATATTTCTCACGGATTTTAATTCCCGTCGGAAAATTCGGACAAAAATGAGAACGGTGTCAACTAGAACTTTGGAAATTTTGGTTCAAGGATGATCGACAAGATTTCATCTAACTTTTTTTTTTTTACGTGGAAGAAAGATTTAAAAAAATTAAAGTTTTAGACAAGATTCGCCTTTGACGAAAATACATCGAAGGATATCGATTTTTTAATTGAATTTTATATAATCACAACTAAACATCGTTTGCACTGAAAAATTGACGAAAATAATTGTTGTCGAAGCTACTTTTCGAAATTTTGTAAAAAAAAGAAAAAAATGGTGAAAATGGTTGATGTTATTCATAGCTAAGGTCACCGTACGGAGAATTTTTATCTTATCAACCGAGTGTCCACAAAATATTGTTGAAATTCAGCAATTTTTTTTTCGGGCTCCAGACTGGCATTTGCTTGAAGCAAATCGATTTAACAATCGAAGACTTCTGGTCAATCGAAATTCGAGTTTCCTTCCTCGTATAAAAATCAATACAGTGCTGCTGGTAAATTTTATAAAAATGACGATGGAATCGAAGTTAAGTTTATAGGGAATAAATTAAAAAAAAATAATAATAATTAGAGAGCGAAAGCGAGTGTGGAAAAGCCCTAAGATTCACATGTGCAAACTGCGTCGTAAGCACTCGCAACATCGGAGAGTTTCATCCCCTCCTGTTTGGTATCGACACACTCGTGTAACATCAGTGCTATAGTGCTGAATTTGCGATTGAAATACTGGAGTACCGAGAGACATGCAAGCGTAAGCGAAGAGCACAAATACGGACGATAATAGATACAACGACGTGTATGTATGTGGACAAAGCAGACAATACGAATTCATGAAGCGTGCAAAATTGAGGAACTTCGATGAAAGAGAAGAAAACGACGATTAACTTGTAGAAATTTGTATTAGCTATTTCCAGACAAGAATTTGTTGGTTATTTTTATAAACATGTAAATCATATAAATAAATTAATTTCGTAAATAAAAACATTCAATTTTTTAAACAACGTTATTTATTATTTATTTCGTTATAGAATAAAATATTTGCTTGATTGCTGTAATTGTTAATTCAATTATAAATGGAAATATGAAGTTTTGCTGATTTATTTATTTATTGATTTTTCAATCAATGTACATGAATTTGTTTACTTCGATTAATTGATTTCATTAATTAATTTTGCTATTGAAGAGATATAATCGTATATTGTGAATAATATGTTTTATGAATAAATATCAAAAATATAATTATTCGTTTAAATAATTGAAAACTGCTTTGGTTTAATGTCAGCCTTATTTTTTCAAAAATGATTTCTTGTTTTTCCACAAATACTGTATTCATGTTTCTCTTCTTTCGTTAAGTTTTAAATTGTCGGAGATTTTTTTTTTTTTTTTTAAAGCACGTAAACTGTTTTGAATTTCTTTCTGACAATGTACGATATTGTCAGACTTCTTGTACCACAATATCGTGCACGGTACAAAAAGTTTCGTACGGTTTCCGAGCAGTCTCTTATCTTGTCGAGACAGTGAAATTGTTTTTTGAGAACGTCGACGAAGCGGGAACACGAAATGTATGTAATATATTGTCGCGCGTATTCGTATGAGAATTCACGTACAAGTACATAAAGTGCAAAAGTTTCATAACTTGCACTAAATATTCCATTACGAATTGAACGAAGAGTACTCGTTTCTTTATGATTTTTGTTCGATACAATTAGTTTTTTAATATCACTGAAACAATTGAAGCTTGTTTCTTCGGGTATTTCGAATCCCTGGACAAATCGCGATCAAAAATGGAATTCAATTATTATCTTAAATTCTGCAAACGATTTTTTTAAATTTCCGGGTCAGTTAGAAACTCGACGCTTCAGACATACCTTAGAACTGTATAAAAAATCAACGAACACGTAAACAAAAAAAATAAATAAATAAAAAGATTTTAAAAAGTAAAAATAAAATAGTAATATAAACAATCGTCAAACCCAAACAAATCTAATTGAAGAAGATTGGAAGAAAATTGTAAAAATATAAATAATAAATAAAACGATCGAATAGATTTTAATGAAATAAAAAAGATAAAATAGTTATCGTATAAATAATGTTTTTTTTTAATACACCACGTTTTCAAATAAAAACTATAAAATAATTTCACTAAACACGAACTTTAAAATAATTTCATACTTTTCATTCAATAAAAAAAAAACATCAGATAAACATTAAAAAAAAGAAATTAAAATTCATTTCATTTTACATCACACGAATAACTGAAAAATTGAATAAAATCTCAACTCTCGACACGAGCATCCAAAAAAAACGATAAAGCGTCAATAGTCAAATTCGAGAGCTCCTCTTGTTCCACAAACGGAAGGGTTCCCTGTTACACCGTCGCTTTACGAGTCCTACGTTTAAATTATCACGACTGCGATAAATAACGATTTAAAAATAATAAAAAAGAAAAAAAAATTGAGCTTGGATAGAACCGATTGAAAAGGATAATTCGAAGGTACCATCGACTTACGTAAGAGTGCGAGAAATAAAATAGCAAGTGTGGAAAAAGTTGTGCGAAAAGACGGATGGACTTGAGCCCGGTAGCTACACAACGCTTCTCGTTACTTAGACTTCCGCCAGCTATAAAACATTGCATGATATATCTCACGCGAATATACATATGTATGTTGGGTATAGAAACTCGAGCATACTTTATCGTACCTCGTGGAATCCTCGAGGAACCCGATGTTCCATAAAATTCGAGGATTGGCTTGGCCAAGAATGGAACTTTGGCGGAAAAATGAAAAGAAGAGACAAGCGTTTATGAAAGAGAGAGGAGCAGGTGGAGGGAATTGAGGAAAAGAGGGAGAAAAAAAAAAGAGAGATGCGCGACGAGAGAAAGAAGGGAAAACCACAGGCTGTTGTTACATATTTATGAGTGGTTGTCGGGTTCCCCTTGAATTTTCGCAACAACAAAAGGAACTATTACCTCAACGAAGCAAGGAGAGACAGAGAGAGAGAGAGAGAGAGAGAAAGAAAGGACAATAGAGGTGGAGAAAAAAAAAAGCAGAGTTGATCTCGGTCGTCGTTGCTGCTCACAGAAGCTCTAAAAATCTCTCAGAATCTCATTGCGATGAGAGTAAAATGGAGAATACAGCGAATTGTATATGTTGTCGAGAAATGTAGCGGAATGTGTTGATGAGAATGCCGATGCTTGTATATCTAATGGAAATATGTATTCCGGAGTGGGAAACACGACGAGCCTCTTGAATTTTTACCCCCATGGAAATAGAACAATGATTTACAGATTTCTTGATTGTTAAGCATGAATGTTACGTTGATATGATGTTTTTTTTTTCTCGCGTTTCTTCAGATTTCTATATATTTATTTAGTTTTTTTGTTATTGATTTATTTACTTTTTTTTATTTATTTATTTCATTATTAATTATGTTTTTATTTACTTATGGAGTTATTCGTTGTTGATGGGGTTTGTACAATTTTTTTTCGCGTTTTTTCGGATTATTGTATGTTTACTTATTTAATTATTTATTTTCTCATTAATTTATTTACTTTTTTATGAATTTGGGTATTTCATTGTTTGTTTGTTCTATTTAAAGGCGTTTAATCATATTCTTCTTCGATTTTGACGAATACACGTTTACAAATCAACTTCGCGTCTTCGCTGCGTTTCCTCAAAGTCTCACTATTGATCGCAACGAGTCTTTTTCAACACGTGACCCAAGAGCACAGGGTCAGAGGGAAAGTGCCAAAAAACTGAAACTCCTGTATATTCTCGAATTCCTACGTCGATTCCACATTCGAATCATTAAACCTGATTCTGGCTCAACATTTAACATCTCTGAACGGTCATCCATCCATACATCGAGGAAAGCTGACGCGGCTCACTCGCGACAACCCAAACCACGAGTGAAAGCGATCAAAGCCCATTCCTAAATTCATCGTTCCTCAGTTACGAAAAAAGAAAATGAGTATTCGGTGGGTCAACTTGTAACCTGAAGGATCGAACCCCGGGCCCAAATCTTCCGGCAGTCTGGAGAGTTACCAAAGTTCCTGGAGCTAAAAATGTTCACGCGGATCATTGGGTCAATAAGTTTTCCGAGCGATGCAGATCGAACCGAGTGGAAAAGTTTTTCGATGTTCGGCTTGACTCCTGAAGCGAGATCACGGATGAAGAAATCGATCGGGGGTTTCGCCTTCCGTCGAAAAGTCTTTGCGGAGTATGACGAAAAACGACTCGGAACAACGTACGTTAGTTCCGCAACTACGAAGGAAGCGCTAGGTTTGAAAAAAAAGAGGAAAAAAGAAATTAAAAAAAGAAAAACATACACTTCTCCAACGTGCCAAACTTTTGCTGGGGATTGACGAAACTTTCGTCATCCATACACGCAACTTACCCCCTCCCCTATACATTGAAACATAAACATACAGGTAAGAATGTGAAAGCTAGATAAAAACGGCGAGAGGAAAAGCACAGGGATAAAAGTGCAGAGATGGGTTTGGAAAGGATACGGAAGGGCGAGGAAGGAGTGTCGGAGGGAGGGAGGGGGAGGGGGGTAGTACAGCTGTGCCGAAAGATGGGGCGCAACCTCGAGGTGTCTTAGGAAAGGAATGACGCGGACGAGCGACACGGGTCTTTCCGTAAAGTCAGCTAGGGATTCCGGTGTGCTTCCGAATCCCGAGGAGAATTCCGGATCTTTTTCCGAGACGAAGAGCTTCTTTATTTCTCGAAAGATCCGGCTTACTCTTCGTTTTGATGGCTCGACGTCTGCGGAATGACACAACTGTCGCGTATTTTCATCTCGTGCGTCCACACTGTACGTCGACTTTTGTAAAAATATATAATGATCAATTTTAAAAACTGAAATTTTGATAACAACATGCACAGTGCTGATGAATCACTATATATAATTATAATAAAGATTCACTAAGTGATATTGAAAAAAATGTGTTGTTTTCGAAAGCTTTTTTGGTTTGGGTTTGTTTGGGTTCGTTTGGATTACAGCAAACAACCCCAAACCCAAACGAAACCCAAACAAACACTGTATGTCGACTTTTCTAAAAATATACAATCATCGATTTTAAAAACTGAAATTTTGATAACAACATGTACAGTGCTGATAAACGACTACATATAATTGTAATAAAGATTCACTAAGTAATATTGAAAAAAATGTGTCGTTTCTTCAATGTTTTTTCACGGCTGGGTTCTATCGATTGCAAATTTGTTTGGGTTCGCTACAGCGCGGCGGTTCCTATGGCAATTGCAGTCATTCAAAGTTAGACACTCCACGATCAGAGATCGATCCGTTTGACTTTGTAGTTTTGGATATTTAAGACCTGGTTTTTATTAGGCACTGATCTTTGCACGAGTCAATGAATTTCGTTAGAGAGGGAAGGTGAAAAATCTACCAGCGCCACGAAATCAGCTTGTTTATTGCGTCCTCTCGTTTGGTTGTGATGTTTCAGCGCCATCGGTGAAGATCGTTGATGCGATGGGGGATCCTTTGCGGGACAAGTACTACGAAGCCGACAGCACGATCGAATTACTGTGCGTGGTCCGCCACATAGCGATGCAGATGCAGTACAGCGTGGTGCAGTGGCTTCATGGAAATCGGACTTTGAATTACGACACAACGAGAGGTGGAATTAGGTGAGGATTGTATGAGCAACGAGAGCCGTTTCCACGACATCTCCATCATCCAATATACCCACGTGCTTTTACATTAACGAAGGATTAGCAGGTATCTAGGCAGGTGTAGGTATCACGACGAAAGCCGGCGAGTAGAGTAGTCGACAAGGGGAAACCGGGTAAAGCTCTACCGTTCATGATAGATCCGCATTTGCTAGCAACGAGAACAAGCCCAGTTAGGAATGAAGGAACGTATCGTGAATCGGGGAAAGTGCCAATAGGACGATCAATAATACGGGTCCAAAGTGTTGAGCGTCCGAGAGAACGAGATCATTGATTAGGCCATCAAAGGGTCGTCATTGATTACAGCATTACCGTTAAGCTGTAACGTTTCATTAAATAATTTCGTCAAACTCGAATCTGCCGGACGTATCCCGATGTATCGAAGTATCCGTCAAAACCCTCAAAATTTGATGACCTCTCTGTGGCAAACCACGGATGGTTAATTAATTCAACGGTAAATTCAATTTTCCCACGGTCTTTTCTCATAATCCTGTCATGGTACGTTACAACGATGAGCTATGTGTACACCCACACGTCTGGTTCGCTAATTCTAACCAGAAGGATCCGGATAGAGGATTCTCCAAAGTACTCGGACACTTTTGGAAGATACTTTCGAAGTTTGATAGCTCTGATCAGCTGGCGCCAATCCTCATGGAGGCAAGTAATTCCACTTGGCACGTTTCTACCAACTTCGCGGATCCTACGTTTTCTCTCGCTTGACGTTTCAGCTACTAATGGGCTACCAACCCTTTCGCGAACGTTTCGAGTTCGATTTAATCTTCCTATTTTAACGTTGTACCACGGAATTACGATCTTTCGTTTTTGTTCTTTACGAAATTTCGGATTTTTGAAACGTCAACGATTCGGATGTCCTTTATCGCGATGGATCGCAATGATACTCAACCAAATCACAATCAACTCCGTTTCTCATCTTTCCAACTAGATTGTCATCTCGCATCAGTCTTCCGTAGCGCAGAGACGAAAGTTTACACGGTTATTCGTTGGCTGTCTAGGGTGCGCGCTCGTGCAATACTCTATGCCGGTCTGACGATGCCTACAGATGTACGCTCTACTTGGCCCATGCATACTTGATTTTACGTCGTTGGATCGTCAACGACAGCCTCTTCGTTCCGACGCATCAGAATCGCTATTCCTCGGTCGAATGGACTCGAGCGCACGACCGATGAACGTGTACCTTGCAAATATGCGTGCTCTGGTCGTATTCAATGCGAAGGTAGCGGATTCGGTGGATTTCAACGAGTCGGGAACGTGTACCCACCCCAATAGTCACCACATATCCAACCCAATCCATTGTCTATACAACGGATACACAAAGCCCAGGTTGAGAGCTTTTCACTGCAACAATTTCGTTCACCAGCCTCCGAATCCCAACTCGTGTGGAACAATCATCGACTACCCGTGTATTAATGGCTTTTATCACGAGTGTAAGCTGGATATTCGTCAAGTTGCCGGAAACTAGCTACGAATTACTGTGTACGTATACTTGTGCATGTAAATATCACCGCACAGACCGGTTGTTTTCCAATCGATCGTGCTGAAAGTTGCGAAGGCTGAAAAGCAACGCCAAAAACAGGAAGTTTCCCCAGTTAACATCCCTGTTGTAGGATTCATTCGATGGCGCTCTATTCATGCCCTTGAATCGTCAATGAATATCCATCTGTTCAAACTGTCCAAAAACTTCCATGATCAGGCAGCAGCTCGAAGTCGTTTGATCCTTCAAGCTGAACCAATCTTAATGGACCTAGTTCTCTAGTTGTCGAGTCGTAAATCTCGTTCAAAGAAAAGAGTTTCATCGTGGAACGATCGTTGCCTCGAACGTACGGTTCGCATCATCACCGGGCCAAGTCTTTCCGTGCCTCAATGAAAAAAAAAAAAAATTGTTTAAATCAAATAACACGTGAAAGAAGAAAACGAATCGTGAGACAAAAGAAGAAAAAACTATGGCTCTCTCAAGTCGTGACAGTTACATAATCGTTGTGGTTCGAAGGAGTCGTTCATTTCCGCCCTTCCCGGGGTACTTCAACCTCTATTCTTATCGGCCGAGAATCACGTCCTCCGCCGCCACCAATTTGCCTAATTGGCCGCGGTCTCGACGACCCCATCGTATCGTGGTCATTGACCTCGGTAAACGGGATCGAACCCTTCCCAGCAATTTCATCCTCGCCTCTGCTCCATCTAACAAAGTGAGCCCAAACCTTAAGTGTGAAACACACGTCAATCAGCATCGTTGATATTAGGCTCATAAATTTGCTCTCCCTTTGAAGACTCCACTTTGTTACCGCCATTTAAATGTCAATGGCAGTTTTATGCATGATGAAGAACGAGAAACATAATACTCCAGCTCCTATGAAGCGTAACGCCAAAGTAGAGTCGGTTCATATTGCGTTTCGGGAAATGAAAGACGGACAGAGTTGCTCGAATGACTGACGAGAATGAGAATGAGACGAAACCGTGATCGAGTTACGCTATTACTCGCCCTGCTATCAAACTTCTACAAACCTGTATGAACAATTTTCAACTTTTGCACGGCTGTGATGAGGTTGGATGCTGAAGATGGTTGGTCCATGCGTTTGTTGTACGAGTCCGGATGGGGTCAAAGCTCGGGAAAATGCAGGTGTCTGGGCGAACACGCTACACTGGATAACCTTCCTCTTTCTTCCTAGCTATATGTACTTTTCGCATTGTTTCTGCGGTTTCGTGGCATCAAGCACGCAGTTTCAACGATCCGCGTGTGTTGGACCAACCAGCCTTGTACACTCCTACGTATATCCCAGCAGCTTTTCCACCGACCCTGATACGTGCCTCGCAATGGTCTTCGCTTTGGTCTAGACCAAAGTTATAACACCTGAGACCGCGTTAATGGGATTAGTAAGCACGTGTGTTGTTCCTGGCCTTTGTATTCCCGGAGTATTTTCCGCACGCGGCGTTACCTACGATCCGTCACTTTGGATCAGCTTTCCTGTCGGCTAACTCTTACTGGCACTCTCGACAGACGACAAACAACATGATAAATCCAACTCTTTGCACGATGCGACATAGAACGATGCATTTGATGGACGTTCTTTCCCTTTCAATTGGAAAGTTCGAAAATGACTTGTTCCAAACAGCGAGCAGTCCAGAGGGATGGAGGAAGAAGAAAAAAAGGGAAATATGAATTATAGCAACGAACATGTAGAATTATACAATTTTTTTAAAAACAATGTTCGATACTAGAACGGAACATTGGATCATTGGTAACTCCGTAAACTTCGGGATGGAAGCGTTTCGATATAAGTATCACCAAATCGTTGGCGGATCAAAAATTCCTGTTTCACATTTCACGAACTCTTGGAATTAAAAAAAACGAAGAAAAAAAACCATTAGAACAAATTGGAGATCCAATTTTAGTATCGCGAAACGTTGCTTTGAAAAGAGAATTCCTACAAATGAAAAACCTACTCGTTCCATTCCCGTCATTTTAATTTCGCTGGCGTAGCTCCCTCTTCGGAGTGGCAGCTATCGAGAAAAAAAAAAAACACAGAGCTCGGAAGTTTCGCGAGGAATAAAATAATGAGGAAGTGCCAGAGGTCCGTACGCCGGAACGAAACGTATTTCAGCTGGTCCTTTGAGCGTTATCACCTGCAGTTACGTTTCAGTTGGATTTCTACCAACGCGGAATGACCCAATCGCTCTTGGAGCCTCGGTAGTTGAAATTAAGGGCGTGAAGGACTTTGGGTCCTGCGCGATACCAAACGCCGTGATAAGAGGAACTTTCGGTTCGCGCCTTCACAGACTCCCAAGGGAAAGGCAAAGCTGTGGCGATACGGTCGTTAGGGTAAACCCTGCTGATTAAATTATCCCGACTTTCGGTGACCCGGTAGAGTAACGCTTTGATAGAATTCGATTGAACGCCGGACCTCGAGGGAATTCAATTAACTAATCCACTTCCCATCGTAACCGTCTTATTATACCTCCTTCCGATCGCAACCGACCACCGGAAGTTCACGCTTATTTTGACATCGACAAGAACGAAATACACTTCACTCTCACCCGATTTAATCGAAAAGTGTAACAATACTTTGAAACCCAATGAATCGTAAATCCATGAATATTCCATATCAGAATAGGATCGATCCCTCGACGCCAATATAAACTTGTCACTTTTACATGTTCTTTGACTTTGCAACTGGAAATGTAGGAATCGAGTCACGTTTTTGAAATATTTACCCCGATCCAGCCGTTTAATTAAAAAAAAAGAAAACAACAACGAACAAAATGGCTAAATTTTCCAAAACTCTTCTAAAATTATATATCAATCGGTAGAACCTGTTACGAGTTGAAAGATCCGTGGGAAAGCTACCGGTTTGTCCTACGGGAAATTCATTTGTCATTCGCGTAAGGGGATTCGCAGGGTGGGATCGTTAACTCACAGGTTGATGCATCCGACGTTGAGCACCAGTGCGGTACAATTAAAGTAAATGCACACACCGCTTAGCCTGCCAGGGTTATTATCGTGCGGGGAGAGCTTACCTCTCGCACATGGTGAATTAAACCAAAATTTGGGAATCTCTCCTACCCTCTCTCATCCCCCTAACCTTCCCTCTTTCCGTCTCTTTCCGTTCGACTCTCTCGCTCGTATTTCTATTTGGACGGTAATACACGTAAACGAGACATCGAACGGTCGACGTTGGATGAAATTTTCCGTCCAACTGACTTGAACTAATACCGTATGGCGGAAGCGTATACGTCGTAAACGGCGAAACTAGAACGCGGAAGTACGAAATAGCCAACTGGGCTTCAACCAAAAACCATTTGTGTATACGTTGATTCGCGAGCTTTTAGGCGAGTGTGCAGCACTGGAAATAGACATTTTGTAAATTGTCTGAAAACTCTCGTGTTCCCTCTCTCTCTCTCTCTCTCTTCGTTTCCCTCTGTCTCTTTCTCTTTCTATTTGCCACTTCCTTTCCTTCTGTGGCGAATAATTCGATACAGAGGACCGCAGAAGGCCTCCGAAATTCAACAGGAATGTGTACACGGTGAAAACGCGTTCAACGGGTATAAGGGAATTTCGCACGAACGTGAATTAAGAGGCCGGTGCTTCGACGGGGTCGAAAATGGTAAGCCGAAGGAAGGGGTGGTGAATGATCGAGTAACCCCATGGAATATAAACGTAAAACGAGTGAGACCGTAACGACCGTAGAACTTTAGTCTAATCAGAATGCACTTTGGGACTCGAACTAGATAGAAACGTAGATTTCAACACGTAGCTGCATTTGGTACTAGCCGATATTTTGCCAACTTGCCAACCTTCCCCGTCTCTTCCTCCATACTCCATACTGATTAAAAACTGTTTCAACCTCGGGACGAGGTACGAAAACATTCGAAACTTTGAGGTAGGAATTATTTTTTGAATTTATGCTACTCGAATGACTCGAAAGGGTTTGATGGCTAGAATAACGCGGATCGATAGGACTGTTAATTATTGATCAATTGGATAATGCATAATTATTCAATTTGACGATTTATCATTGGTCAATTGGATAATTCATCATTGATCGATTGGATGATTCATCATTGATCGATTGGATGATTCATCATTGATCGATTGGACGATTCATCATTGATCAATTGGATGATTCATCATTGATCAATTGGACGATTCATCATTGATCAATTGGACGATTCATCATTGATCGATTGGACGATTCATCATTGATCGATTGGACGATTCATCATTGATCGATAGGATGATTCATCATTGATCGATTGGACGATTTATCATTGATCGATTGGATGATTCATCATTGATCAATCGGACGATTCATCATTGATCGATTGGATGATTCATCATTGATCAATTGGATGATTCATCATTGATCAATTGAACGATTCATCATTGATCGATTGGATGATTCATCATTCCACTATTGGATAATTCATCATTGGTCAATCGGATTAAAATTACAGTACTTTTATCCTTCATTTTTACATGGCGTGTATCCTGCAATTACAATTAATTACAGCGAAGAGATTACTGGCTCGTTTCCATTGAAAAATGAAAGTCCCTGAAAATACTTCTGATACATCGTATATATATATTTTTTTTTTTTGTAATTGATAACAGAATTTTACGATTTCTGTATAAAACCGGAATAAGTGAAAAAGATCATCGAAGATGTGGGGATAAGGTTTTGAGCTGATAAGTACGTAACTCTTGTATCTTGAGCATTCGAAGGTTCCACTTACGTGGAGCCGCAACTGTATCACGCAGCCCATGCGCAAACCACTCGTACATAATGAATAAATAAATTGCGAGGAAAAAACTTTTCCAATTAAAGTTCGCTCAAGGATGTTAATTCTGCGGGCTATTTCCTTTTCCGTAAGTCGATAGCTGACGGCTCCGCTGCTTATATATACATTCCTGTATATTCCGCCTTTTTTTCGTTTTTTCCTTGCCCTTATTTACTTCGTACTTGTTCCTCTGTATGACGGCATGGCTTTTTGTTTATTGGCTAATTATTTCAATAACGCTCGAAATTTCAATAAACCGATGATATTCTACAAAACGTTTGTCGCATCATGAACATTAACTTTCAAAATATGTCTCATTACTGATCACTTGAAAAATAAATTAAAATAAATGAAAAATAAATTAAAAACTGAATGGTACAATGAATATCACTGAAACGAGGACGAACCTACAAAAGCAATACGAAAATAAAATCGAAATAAAATCAAATAAAATAAAATACGAAAATAAAATCGAAATAAAATAAAATACGAAAATAAAATCGAAATAAAACAAAATAAAATACAATACGAAAAAAAAATCGTGTGTCAAAAAAATGTCGTTTGAAAAAAAAAAAGCAAACCTAAATAAATTTCGCAAACATCCATCAAGTTTAATATACCTCGGAAAGAAAAGTATTTCCGACGATACATTTTTCACTTTTTAATTCGTATTCCTCCTAGTCGTACGTTACATCCCCCGACGTCGTATACTCGAATATACATACGCGGGTGCGTGGGCGTATACGTATATTAGTTCGAGTAAGGAATATAAAGATCCGAAGAAGTCGTTTTCCTCGTCCGGCCCGTCGTCACGGTAACAATTATTCTACCAGTCCTCCGCGCATTCCGGGGCAATTTGTAATTCTGAAATCTCCTCCTCTGGTTTTTCTCAGACGATGCAGTGCTATTTGGAGAATTCCAATGAGAGCTCCCAGAGGCCGATGCACTTGGGTACCTCGAGAAAACTAAAATTACTACGGAGAGAGAAAAAGAAAAAGACAGAAAGAGAGTGAGAAGGGGAGGAGGGGGGGGCGTGTAGAGGTCGGCAACTGTTCGCTCCTGAGAGATTATTAAAAAAAATTCTATTCAGACATCGCGAATAAGTAGAGTATCCATTTCCAGGTAATGCGGAAGAAAAATTTATATTCGCTCTTCAGGAAGCCCACAGTGATGGGGTATTCGTAGATCGTAAATTGTCCAACCCTAATTGCACTGTATTTCAACTCTCGTTTCTTTCCATTCGCTAATTCAATTTTTTTTGTTCTTTCTTTTCTGTCTTTTCTATTCTTATCGTCTGGGCATTTTGTTTTCAGCGTAAAAACAGATCTGATGGAAGAGGGCGCTAATTCGACGCTGAGCATCGCAAGGGTTGGTCCAGCTGATAGTGGCAATTACACTTGCGTTTTAACCACGATGCCTGAACAACCGGCCACCGTTCACGTTCACGTACTCAACGGTGAGTCAGCAAACGGAGCGACCTCGAATCCTTTGCGTATTTAAGCTAATAAAAAGAAAAAAAAAACAGAATTCCAAGTTAGTAAAAAACCAAAAAACTGGAGTAAAAGAAAACACCCAAAAGAACCACTTCCCCCAATTGGACGAGCCAAGCGAGCCATTGATCAAGCTAGAATCCAAACGACGATGTGACAAGTCTAGGAATAGGTAGGCTAAACAATAACCGAATTCCCTTCGGAGGATCCGAAACTCCCCGACGCCTTCCTTCATCGTCCTGCAGCATGTTCCACGGGCATTACCCCGTAATTAGATTAAACCGATCCTCCGACCCGTTGAGCTTTAATGCTTCTCGCTAAACGCGTTCATCCAACATCCGAAGGATTGCGGACATCCTCTGTCTCTCTCGAGATCGAGAGTTCAACGCTAAATTCCTCTAATCGACCCTTTGGATAAACCCCAGTTGTAACAATGGAAGGGTGCCCATGAGCAAGCCTACTAATGACAACTAATCTTCCCAGTCCAACTTTGATATGGCTGCCTACATATCATAATTCGAGAAGCCATAGTTGACCACAATTCTCTACCTGCGTCCTCTTTCAAAGCCCATCAAATAAAATAAATTTCTACTTTTTTCATCTACTTTGTTCATCCACTTGAAAATAATGTATTTTAACACTTTGTACCCGAGCGACGCCGATACAGCGCCCGGCCGATGCAAACAAACAAACCCAAACAAAACGACGGCGTTTCTTTGGGTTTGTTTGGGTTATGCTTGCATGCTTGGGTTGGATTTGTTTGGGTTAAGCTATCCTCCATTGAAAGCGTTTGTTTGGGTTTGTTCGTGTTAAGCTGTCCTCCATTGAATGCGTTTGTTTGGGTTTGTTCGTGTTAAGCTGTCCTCCATTGAATGCGTTTGTTTGGGTTTGTTTGAGTCAATCCATCATCCTTCGATACTATTCAATATAAGATGGCGATAGAAGTTGAGGCCATGAGATTCAAGATTACCAAGCTACTTTAATCAATACGGGGTAGCCATAAAGCAGGGTTTTTTTAATCCGGAGTCCAAAGAGCACTGAAAGCTTACGAAGGTCTTGAAAATAAAACGAAGCACTCAGTGATCCGGGTTATTTTCAAAACCGTGCAGTACTAGCCATACGTAGAAGTAGTTTTAGAGATTTCGGTGGTCATGACAGCTGAAGGTTCGGGGGAGGTCGTAAGCCACGATGATGACGTTACTCGAAGCGGAATATCGAATGGATCATGGCCAAATGAATGTAATCCAGAAGTTGCAACTGATGAGCGTCCATCAACCGATTTGTTTAAACGACGAAACGAGAAACGATCAATTTCGGGAAGAGTCAACTGCCGGTAGTGACCGCAGAGTGAAGGCTGGACTGCGAGTCATTTGTTCCTACCGTTGAAACATTGCTCGAATGATATATATTTATCGCACGTATATACCTACGTTGGTATGCATTTTGATGGAATGGACAAGGAAAACAAACCCCTCCCACAAAGTACCGGACTCGATGAGTGGCCATAGGGTTATAACTGTAATCCCGTTGGCTGACCAACCGAATCTGAATTCCGAATCGTTTCTGTTCAAATGTTCAGTCACATATAATTATGGTCAGCTTCCACTAATCGCTTTGACCTCCGGCTGGTTACCCGGAACGTCACTGCTGCCCAATAACCCTCCAGTTATTTATTACCTCAAAGCAGATGCAGATATATCACTGGAGCGATAAGAGCCATAGCTTGACGAAAGAGAGCGCGATCGAGGGAAAGAGAGAAACGGGAGGGAAAAGTTGCTGTTGGTCCATTTTATGATTAAAGAGAAAAAGGCTATTTTAATATTGATTCACGCATCCAAAAGGCTTTATTCGGATATTAGACTACTGTGACCATTCAAAAATCAAAGATTTGAAAAGAACATCTATTTTGGAAGACTTACCTAAAATCATTCGAAAATCATTCCGTCATTAATTTGCATATACTTTTAGACAGTTGTGTATAAAATTTAAATTTGAAAATATTAATAATTAAAGCGATTATAAATAATCTCGTGATAGTGCTTCAAATGTGACTTGTCGCAGGGTTTGACTTTGTAGTTTTTGATATTTAAAACGTGGGCTTGTGTTTGGGTTTGTTTCAGTTGTACCTGATCCATTTAAGGCCCAATGCCTATTAGGCCTTACACTGATCAAATACCTTATTTTCAATATCCAACTCTACGCCCGTTCGAAATTCCAGCTTTCCTCGTCCGAGAAAATCAATAAACTCGAAGAAGATTAAGCAATTGGGCCAAAAAGGAAAACGGAGTTGTTTGAGTGATGCTCTTTGTTTCAGGAGAAAGTCTAGCCGAGCTCCATCACGGTACAGGCTGTACAAGGAGTTCCGTGGATGGGTTATCAGTTCCTTTCGCGATATTGACTCTAGCTTTCACTCGTCTGGTGCTCAGATGAAGAACTCATGAGGGTGCACACACGAAGTGCACTAATTTCCCGATGGGCATCGGCGTGTTGAACCGTTCCGAGAATTACGCCTGGAAGAACGGCGAGGTAAAACGACGCACAGGAAGAACCGGAAGAGGGGGGGGGGGGGGGGGGGGGGGGGGGAAGGAATGAGAAAAGTGTCCTCGTATCCTCGTTAATTTCGAAGACATTGAACTTGACGCTAGAAAAAAAAAGGAAACAAGACAAACTTCGCGGATCGAAGAAAATATAATAAAGCAAAGTAATTTTATATATTCCTGGATATCATTGTGATAGCGTTGAACGATGGACGACCGGTGAAGGAGTATTTCCGGTGGGCACCGGAAATAGCATTTTTCGTTTGTTCGTTGTATTTTTTTTTAAAAATGGATATTTAGTACGAGATACTTACGTTTGTACGTCGTTCTTCCTCCGATTGGTATCCCTTTCGATCAACATCCTTTGATCGTTGTCCCTTTTTCGATTTTCGAAGATCCAATAGACGAAGAAATAAACCGTTCGTTTAAACCGGATGGAAAATCACCGCGTGGCTCATCTTCGTAGACGCGAGATATCGTTTCGTATTTTACCTTTTTTGTTTTGCTTTTTTTTTTTGTAAACGTTGAAAACTCCAAAGTTGCCACGTGAGGCTTCATCTTGATGAATTTATCGTCTGGGGAAATATGGAAGTTCGTCTTCGAGGACAAAGCGCGGTGCTACTGTGGAAACACCACAAAGCTCTAGACCTTTTCTGTTTCACTCTTTCTCTCTCTCTCTCTCTCTCTCTCTCTCTCTCCTACCGTCCTTCTTTCCTCCTTTCTGCTTTTTCGCTTCGGAAACCTCCCGAGAGATCAGATGAGGTTTATGAAACACTCTCCGGAGTGGATTCGCCGCTATACCCACGAAAAGGATCTTCTGGAACAAACAGGTGGTACTTTTGGAACATCTCGTTTTCCACGAGAGCCACCGTGAAAAAAAAAAAAACGAACTTACCTGGAAAACACGAAACCGCCCCCGCGTAAGTTTGGGTGTTACGGTGAAGTTTTGTTAAAAACAGATAAAGCCGAACTCAAATTAGTTCTACATCGCTGTAAAATAAAAACTTCACAACGATTAAAACAAAAATCCTAATTCGACGTTCTCGCATCGTTCCATCAGGTTTCAAAGTAAATGTCAAGACAGCGGATAGTGAATAGCCGAGAAAACACTCTCAGTAAACATTATTAACTTTCCTCAAAAATCGTAATTTTTTACTTTTCTTTTTACAGAATCTTTACAAAATACTCGACAACCTGCACTCTCGAACAGCTTGGAATAAAAGTCTCCGAACGGAGTTTCCATTCCGTCACTATTGAGTTTTAAAAAATCCACGAAAAAATTGTCGATTTTCACTTTCAATTGATTGAAAATTTCACCCCCTTCCCCCTTCACAATTTTATCCCAGTCGAAATTGATACTCAAAGACATTCCGGAGTGGTTAAAAAAAATTGAAGTTTTTTTTGTGTTGATTGCTAATGCGACGGAGGGAAAAAAATGGAAAGCGTTTCGAGAGCTCGTATCAAAGTGCAGGGGCTCCTCGGGGCTATTCTGTAAAACACCTAATTTGTGCCGACATTGAACGACGAAGGGTAACAAAACCGATTTTCCTTGTGTAGCTTCGCGTACTAGTTTCTCTTTGTTTTTCGAGGATTCAAAAGGGTGGGAATATATAGTTATGTATAGTTATTAGAAGCTTCGTGTAAACTTTTGATTCTCAGGGATCGTTCCATGAGGTATTCCAACCGAGTGAAAATCGTCAAGTGCGCACAAACGAACGTGGGATAACGAGCACCCCTCCGTTCCCACCCCCACCCCCTTTTCGTTCCCTAACTTTGTCGATGCCACAGAAATTTAATTAATTATATCAAACAAGGTGGAAGCTCGATGTACGCACGGTTTCGATGAGTCGTTGAGTATAGGCGAAAAAAAAAATATGACAAAAAATAAAACGAGATCAACAGGATAACGAGAGCGCGAGAAAAATAACAAAATTCCTTTTTTATTTATTTATTGCTACGACGAAACATTGTTCACCCGTCTCTCCCGAATTTTATTTCCGGTTTCCCGTTTTATCAATTTTGATACAACGCAATTAAACGATATAAGCTAATTATTATTCAATATTTTCACGAATTTTTGATGAACCTTTTTGTTTCGCGTGGTGTTTAACTTTGATCGAATACGTTACCGAATAATGAAACGTCGCGGCTCAGCGGCATATCGGAGTAGGATTGAACGATCAAATATTGTTTTTTTTTTTATTGTTTATTTACATTATTGATCAAACAGATTTACACCATTTTTATCATCGATCATATATTATTATTATTATTTTTAGAATTCTCAGCTTTTAGTCGAGTAAAATAATAATTATTATTATTATTATTACTATTATTATTTTAATAATATATTGATAATAATAATTGCTATTATTATTATTATTTTCACGTTTCTTTCGTAATTCTCAGCTTTTAGCTGAGTATAATTTTAATAATAATAATAATAATTATTATTATTATTATTATTATTATTATAAGGAAAATAAAGAAATATCTTGGCCTCGTAATATCCCTGTATCTTCTCGATATCAAAAAGCTCTCAACCGCGATATTATACGATCCACTTTCATGCCCGACCCCCGCGTCTTTATCATGGCTTCTTCCTTCTCGTTTCTAGCTCAACTCGTATACATTTCATTTAGCGATAACGCTCAAAGCACCCCGGAAAAGACGAAAAAAGAGAGAGAGAGAGAGAGAGAGAGAGAGAGAAGACACGTAAATTTTTCTTTCGGAAAAGTATCCTATCGCGAATACGAACTCGTTTCGCCTGTTAGTTCGACGAGGAAGGGGCCAGGGTTTTTTTTATTTTGTATTTTTTCAACAACGCCTGCTCGGGAATTATGAGAAGTCGAGAACAAAAGATACAAATAAATAAATAAAATATAAAAACGTAAAAAAAAAAAAAGAGAGAGCGAGGGATCTCGTTTCCATTGCTCCCGATTTTATTTCCGACCCATTTGGCATGCGTCCCAAAGATTCTCGTTCATTTCGCAACTGCCGGACCTTCCCCCCTCCATTCCTCATCGGGATCAGGGAAAATGTATATGATCCGCTTTACTGGCGCCTTTTTGATCTTACCAAGCTGCGTCTCGCGTTTTCTATTGATCCCTGGTGTTTCTATTTAATCCGGATATCGTCAAGACGTCAAGGAAAATCCCCCACCCCCAACCGAATTTACGAAAAAATCGTAAATTGCTAAAAAAAAAAAATCGTTTGAAAAAATATTTTGTTTTCGTCGATTATGATTTTTCAAACGATCGGACCTATCGGAGAGACAATTATTTACAGCGTTTATTCTAGAGCCGAAGTTACTTCGATGATTAAAAATTCATGGTTATTCGAAAAAATGAATTTTTTTATCATCCAAGGATAAGCAGATGAAACAATTATTTCGACATTTATTCTTACATGCCAATTTTCATTAGAATATTCATCAACTTAAATAATAAGAAATATTAATATTCGATTAATTAAAAATGTATTGATACTTGATTAATTATTAAAATACATTAATAACGAAATAAAAAGTAACTTTTTTTTTTCTCTAAGACGATAATATTAAAGCGATCAAGTTTTCTTTTTTTTTTTATTATGATTGAATTATTTGAAAAAAAAAATGAATTTTTTTAGGAAAAATGACATCGTTATTGTTACTAAATAAATTTATTAATGAAAAAAAAGCGTTCAGCACAAAATCGTTGATTACAAGATATCGAAAAATTATTTATAACATTTTAAACAACATAGTTTTCAGAAAAACTCGTTGAAAGCTTAACTAGCTGTTTCTATCTTTATAACGATAAGTTAACATTCAATCTGTCACGTCTGAATCATACGATGATACATTTCTCGAAAATTTTTAATTTTCGAGAAAGATCAAATTTTTTTTCGAATTTATTTTCAATCTAGAATTTTCCCAAGCAGCGAAAAAAATGTATTTTAATCGTTTCAGTCGTACCTCATTCCCTGAAATTAATCCCCAGACGATTTATCGTCAATGATTTTTTTAATATCATTTTTTTTGTTATTAGGAAATTCCGCTAATTAATTATTAAACAATGAACGACCAGAATACATCTAAATATTTTGAAACGACTGCTCTTCGGGAAATGAAATCTTCTTGTGCGAGCTTTATCAGTCGAATCTTTGAGAGATCGAACGAACAATCGTAAAATTGGTGGCAAGCCTAAAAAAAAAAAAAGGAAAACGATGTCTTCGATTTATCGTTCGAAAAGCGTTGCAGCCTCGCGACGATGAAAATCGGGAAAGGATTCGTTTATTGTCCATGAAAAACACACACACACACAATTATAAAATAAAGCAAACGAGATACAACAAGATGTGTAAAATATGTAAATAATAACGAGGGCGAAAAAAGCTTCGCGTTGAAAAAGAGTGGGGAAAAAAAATGTTGATAATTATAAGATCGTATACATATTACTTAAGATAATAAGAGGAAAGGAATGAACGAGGGGGTGAAAATAATTCCCGAAAAAAAAAAAAAAAAGAATACTGTATGTACAATATATATATAATAATATATATTGTCCTCAAAGTTCCGAGTTCGTCTACGAGAGGGATGCGAACATTTTTTATTTATAATGGATTCGTTGATATTAATGCTTCATCGCCAATAATAATAATAATTTTTTTTTAATATCGCAACGTTATAATTTACGAAAAAAAACGTATTTCTTCACCGAGACGTGGGACCAATGGCCGACACGCGCGAGGCTGATTTTTTAAATCGCTGATCGATAAAACTCGTTTGTGCAATCGCTTTTTCAATGAACGATTTAAAAACCTGACGCTCCATTTTTTTTTTACACGCTTGAATGATTCTTGAAAAGAAACTCGAGGTCGATCTCAGCTTCGTAATTTTTCGTGTGACTGTTTCCTCGCCTGTAACTTTCGATCGTGGAAACCCGCTTCTTTTTTTTTTGTAATTTTTCAACGCTGCCATGTGGCATTTTTTTCTGTTTTTTTGATAGTTCGTTTCACGAGAAACGAGAAAAGAAAATTTTCGCGTTCCAACAGTAGTAAGTTTTAGTAAAATCTACATCCTTTTTTAAATAGTAAAAGATGTTGATAATTTTGAAACAATGCTTTTTTTAAATAAATTAATCATTTGAAACAATAAAAATCATTTTTTTTTTTCATACGAACGAAGGTGAAATGATTTTTTTTTCACGAATGCTACGACGAGAAAAACCGAAAAAAAAAGAATCGTCGTGGGTCAGGCTCTTTCGATAATACGGAGCGAATTTCGACCTCGCGCACCGACAACGAAAGAAAAAACCAAGAGCGAGAGAGAGGGCGTGGAAGAACCGGAAGTTTCATTTTCCAGACGTCTGCAAAATTACATCGGCGCTCTGGTGCCCACCCTCTGCTTTTGCTCTATATAAATAGCTTTTGTCTTTTCATACCAACATACACATACACATATATATGCTAAAGGATTTCCTTTTTTCCTGCACCAATTCTTATATCCTTTCTTCCACATTTTCCATCGAAAATTTCTTTTTACTGGAACGAAATTTTTCGGATTTTTTTTTTGTTTCAACTTCCATTCACCTGTTCGGTTGATCCCAATTTTGGCTCCTTCTCGCGAAACGACGTTAACGAACGAGGAAAAGAGCGAAAGAGAAAGAGAGAGAGAGAGAGAGAGAGAGATAAAAATGGAAGCAGGAAGTGAGAATGTAGCGAAAACGTGACGTGATTTTTCGTGTTATTGCATGACGACGTCGTCAAAGCGCGTGTTCTCTCTTCCCTTGCCGAATGAAAAAAAAAAAATCATACGCAAAAAAGAAAAAAAAAAGAAAAAATTTCGAAGAAAAACGTTACCAAACATGAATAAATTTGGGGAGGGAAGGGAGGAAAAAAAAAGTGTAAAATCAATAAAATATTGTATTGTGATTGATGTGTGATGACGAGCGAATATAAGGTACGATGGCGATTTGAAAATTTCACCGGTGATTGTTGTAAAAAAAAAAAAACAAAAAAAAAACAAAAATAAACAAACAAAAAACAAAATTATCGAAACGGAAAAAGGAAAAACCGAAGGAGCTGAAGGACGTGACAAAAGCGTCCGGCTTAGTCGATAATGATATTCGTGTTGTTTCCACTCGATACAATTATTTTCAAACGCTGCCAATCTCGCCGCTACACTCTTCGATCAATTTCGCTGGAGTACGAAAAAAATATGAGAAAAACCAAGTAATAACGAGGAACGAAGCGTCCCTCGCTCGTCGTTAAGGACGCGGCCGAATATAACTTTGGTTTTTATTCCCAACCACGCCACGAACGAAAATGTGAAAGATATCAGTTTATCTGTAAGCGTTATTTGTGACAAAGACATTGAGAAATAAAGACCACGAGTTTTACAAGATACTTCGAGAGGTTTTATCAACGCTGGATCTTTTTTTTTTTTTTCGATTAACCTTCCAATCCTACTGATCCGATTTCAGCTGGACGAGAAAAACGACTGTTCGTTTGTCGTACTTCAATTTTAACCTATTTTAGAACGGTACTTGGATGGGTTACCGCTTTGCAGTACATCGATGACTACTCGAATGCAGAGGTTCGTACGCGTTCGTATTTTTTACTTTCCCTGTGCCCATGAGTAAACGTCAAAAAGTTCGTACGATATTCAGGAAGAAAACTTAAGATTTACAAATAGCTGATTTAATAATAAATTAACACGTAGAATTGTTAATTCTCAAATTTAAAAAATAATTTTTTTTAATTTGATAATTTAAAATGATTATCAATATTCCCATGTTTTCTCTAAAGTTTTTTTTTAAAAAAAGGTGTTCATTTCTTTTTCATTAAAATTATCACTTTCGGGTTTCTTCGTTATCAATAATTACCCAAAAACTATATATATATATATATATTGACATTTTCCATTATTGCTAATTAATTCACCATTACAATAACTATTTCACTATTTTATAAATGGCCTAATAATAAAATCTTTTATTCGAAAAAATAAGTATAAATAAGCTGAGTCATGAAAGCCTTTTGAAACGATTGGTGGGATATCAGAAATAGAAAAATGTTTATTTCCAAAAAATCAAATAATAAAGCCGAGTAATCAAAACCGTTTAAAACCAATGGAAAAACTATCAAAAATAAAAAATGGCGTTTTCAATTAGAAATATAAAAAAAAACTTACGAATAGATAAATGAAAATTTTTTTTAAAAATAAACAAAAAATGGAAAAATGAAAGTCTAGGTAATTTGCATGCACGATACGGAAAGTGAAACGAATGATAAAGTTTCAGTCGTCTTCGTAATAAATAGGGTAGACATATAAATATGAAGAAAGGGTTGAAGAATAAATCTTCGAGTGTATCTCGGAATGAGAAATAATTTCGTAACCTCCCTACCGCGCTATATCCTCGTATTATGTGGAAGCCCAGTGAAAACGGGGAAACCAAGTTTCGGACCTTTTCGCTCGTGTATAATGCTTCCATGCAGTGACTCCAGCACGCGGCTTGGGACAATGCATAAATGCATTTTTTTCTTTTTTTTTCTTTCTCTTAATTTTATTATTATTATTATTTTTTCATTTATTTCGTAGCGCAACGGGACTTTTTCGCTAACTCGAGCATTTTAATATAATGCTGAAGAACACTGGGGATAGCTTTTTTGTTGTTTTTTCGATGCTCAAGTACCAGAAGCTCGGCAGAAAGCAAAAAGAAGAGAGAAGGTTAGAGCAAGAGAGAGAGAGAGAGAGAGAGAGAGAAAGAAGAATAAAATAGAATAAAAAGAAACAAGCAAAATGAAAGAAAAAGTCTTTTCGGGAGAAGACAAAAAATTAATTAATGACAAAGCCAAGAGACAGCTGAAAGGAAGAATTTTAATGCGCCAGCATTCGTCAGAAGTCGGAGTAATGTTCCGTGAAGAAAAGTAAAAAGAAAATGAAAAACTTAACGCGAGGAAGATCAAAAAGCGCGAGCCGAAAAATAAAAAAAAAAAAGAGAGAGAGCAGCGAGAGAACGGGTGAAAGATTTCACTCGTTCGAGATAATCAGGAATTCGCTTTTGGAGGAAAGAAACAACGATCCGGAAAGAAACTGGTGGACATCGGTCGTCCTACTGTGGCAAAAAAATTCGTAAAAAAAAAAATGAAAGTACGAAAAAAAAAAAAAGAAAAAAAAACAAACGCCAAAAAGATAAGTTCTAGAAGCGAAGAGCCGAAAGGACACGTTCTCTTTGTAAACCCCGAGTCTTTCGTGGATATCCTCGGACAAAGGACGAAACGAAATGAAGAATCGCCCCTCGGTCTCTTCTTCGACGCTTTATTTACCCTGTTGCGATTGAAGACGCTTTCATCGACTCTCCGATAAAATCAGTTGAAAAATATCATTTTTCATTTTGTTTGGGTCTGTTTGGGTTTGTTTGGGTCGAAGATTCTTCGTAATATGAGAGTGCTTTTATCGAATCTCCGATAAAATCAGTTGAAAAATATCATTTTTCATTTGGTTTGGGTTTATTTGAGTTTGTTTGGGTTTGTTTGGGTTGAAGATTCTTCGTAATATGAGAGTGCTTTTATCGAATCTCCGATAAAATCAGTTGAAAAATATCATTTTTCATTTTGTTTGGGTTTGCTTGAGTTTGTTTGGGTTTGTTTGGGTTGAAGATTCTTCATAATATGAGAGTGCTTCTACCGAATCTCCGATAAAATCAGTTGAAAAATATCATTTTTCATTTTGGTCGATAAACATTTTTTCCATACTTTTTTTCTTCAGACGAAACGGCAAATTAATGTTCTCGAAACGCACTTTCGGCTTTTGCATGTTTTATCAGAATGGAGTAGGTGCTGGTGGTGGAGAAAAAATTTATGGCTTCATCATTGGAGCTGAGAAAAAGAGAGAGAGAAAGAGGGGGGATTAATTATGCCTTAGCAATTTATGGGGCAAAACGAACATAACAGTTGGAAGTATATGTAATAAAATAATTGTAGAGAGTACTGATTGAAGTAGTACAAAACAGTATTAGGATATAATATCATAGTATTAATAATAAAAAAATGTATTTCTTTACAAAATGAAAAACAATACAATTATTATTATAAAAATAAAATGAAAAATACTAATAATAATGATGCCACGATAAACAATATAAAGAAAAAAAAAATCGCGAAAAATAACGAAACGATACAAATTTCAAAATAATGACAAATTATAATAATATCAACAGTAATAACCCAATAAATAATTCCAGTCGTAATCTAATAACAATAAACTAAAAATGGAAATAATAATAACCCAAATAATAATTATAATCGTAACCGAATAACGATAAAATATGAGTAATAATATTAATAATAACAATAATAATAACCCAAATAATAATTATCATTAAAAAAAAAGTAACCTAATAACAATAAAATGAAAATAATGAAAATAATGATACCACGAGAGAAAATAAAGAATTTTGAGGAACTACGACTAAGAATTTCCCTAGTCTTACGACTAGGAATTTCCCTAGTCCTAAATGAGAAACAGAGAAAAATAAAAATCACACGTTATAGACCATTTCAAAACTTAGTGAATGTAGATTAAAAAAAAAAAAAAAAGTATAAATCATTCTTCGGTAATACGCGAACGAACGAGTGGAGATTTTTAAGTGGGCGACGAGAAATTTTATAGAAACAAAGTTGGTCGACGTGTTCGAGCGGACGTGAATGCTAGCTGAGCAAATAGGGGAACAGATGCGGTCACGGAAAACGCTCGTCCAGGCTTGAAACCAAACGAAACTTTACTATTTTTCCTTTCTCCACTCTCGGGTAAAGAGAAAATGAACAGGAGAATGAAAGAAAAGGACGAAAGTGGGATGGTTGTGCCGGCGATGTCGGTTGTAGGGATGGCAGGACGCGACGAGAAAAGAAAAGGTGTTCGCGTTTTAGCGTGGAGCCTGAAGAGCTTTTAACGGTGTTGGATTGTGAGAGCTTCGTAACCATCGAGTACGATATTTCTCTACTCTTCATATTTTCCCTTTTATTTTCGGCATGAAAAATCCTAAAGTGTCCACCTCAAATTGTAAACTCCAATGTCTATAGCCACGCGCCTTTTTCTTTAGAACCATCGAGCCTCCGATCCTTCAAAAAATCTTTTTCACGATTTTTTTAATACGATCTTTCATACCCGAATAGCATTTTTTCGTTACAGGTACCCGAATAATTCATCGATAAATCATTCATTAAATAACGTTTTCACGAATCCAAACAAAACAGGACGACCTCGAAAAATCTAAAAGCCAGATCCTTAATTAATCGACAAAAAAAAAGTACCGATGTTTCAAAAAGTAGATTTAATTTTTTTAGAACGTGTGAACATTTCGAGTGTAAAAAAATAAATAAATAAGTAAGTTGAAACAAATAAATAAAAGTAAATATATACATATATATATAAAATCAATATTTAAATCGCAATTAAATTAAAAATTAATGGTTACATCCCGAAATGTAAAATTATAAAAAAATAAATACAATCAAAAACGTTGAAACATATATTACAAAATGTTTTGAACAATTAAAAAAAAATGAAAATGAAAGTGATTTAATAGATCGAATATTCTAAACGCAGGATTCCTCGTGGCGATCAATTTGTCATTGACAGGTAGTCGAATGGACACCCGATAATAATTACCGGGACCAAAAATCCTCGCGATATCCGTGGAATATCTCGTAAATATTGAATCATGGCCCCAGGGGTGGAACGCTGCTGAATTATCGGAGGATCGTCCTAGCGAATCCAGGCAGGGGGACGAGACATAGAAAGAGAGAGAAAGAGAGAGAGAGAGAGATGAACGCTATTATTGATGTAAACTCGTACGTTTTCCATGTAATATCCTCTCGTTTTGCCACAATAATCTATACACGTATCTACACATGTAAATACATAACCTATAAACATGAAAACGTCGTTGGTACAGCGAGGCTTTTTCCATCGAGTTTGGAGCCTGTAGAATATCGACTCGCTGACGCAGAAAGCAACATTCGTTATAGCCCGAAATAGCCGTTTATTCATATTTTAACGAATGGTCGTTACGCGTATGAACGCGCACGTGTAGGACTCGTTGAACGTAGAGGAGACTTTACGGATGATTGTTGAACGAAGAATAGACCGAAACTCAGCCAATCGTATCAATTCGTGTAAACTGTTTTTAGAAAAATGATTATTACTGATCCGCCTAACTTTTAACGAGCATTTATAAACAATTGTTTTCCTCAATTGTTTAAGTCAGCTACGATCAACAACGAAAAAATCTCGAATCTACAGTGACGTCCTTAGATATCGTTACATATTCCACGCTTTTGGTAAATTCGAATTTCCGTGAGATTGAAAATGGAAAATCGATTATTCGTCCAGTTTACGACTAATCATAGTTTCATGCTATTTTTCATTCATCCGAAGATGATACGTTTTTATGAATAAAATATAAAATATATCCTTATAAATATTTAAATTTTCGTGTTATAAAATTAATGAAGAATTGATAATTGTATATCTGTAAAGAAATTTGTATATCTGTAAAAAAGAATGTGTTTATTTATGTTCCTTATAGACTACGAAACGGCTGGATCGATTTCGATGAAATTTTTAAGAAAATCTTCAGGTTGGTCCGGCAGGTGATCCTGTAAAGTTTGGTAGCGATCGCGAACTATATATTTTTATATATTTTTTTAAATATATATATTTCCATATATATTTTTTTGTAGCTGCTTAATTTTCCAAATATTACCGTAGTTAATATTTAAAAATAAAATCATCATTCTTACATCAAGAATTATAATAAACATTAAATTTAGCTAGTAGTTTTTATGTACAAGAATTTATTAAACGTATGAACCATTGAACACGAGCTTTTATTTATTGCCACAGACAAATGAGTTGGCGACAAAACATTTTTTAAAACTTTTTTTTTTACTTCTTTTTACTTTTTTTTACATTTATTAAAAAACATCTGTTTTTTAGAAAAACATCTGTTTTTTAGTAAAAACGATTTACTAAAAAAACATCTGTTTTCTAATAAATCGAGCTTTTTCAAAAATAGTTTTTTTTACACATACATACATACACATATATATCTATATATATATCTATATTCTTAAAACTATTTTCGGAAACTATGATGGGCGCTGCCAACGAGGGGGGGGGGGGGGGGGGGGGGGGGGGGGGGGGGGGGGGGGGGGGGGGGGGGGGGGGGGGGGGGGGGGGGGGGGGAGAAATGGATATCCCATTTGCTGCGGCGGATGTATCATTGATATTGTGAAGCAGAATACGGGTTCCTTTTCAGGAATTCTCTGGGAAGGGGAAAAGCGATATTGCAATCTGTACGCGAGAACGGACAAAATGAAGCTCGAAATGCAACCCTATAACGCATAGAATCGTATCCAAAGATCGGGTTTTCACGATAAGTAAGGTATCACGGTCGAATCGACGGATGTCGACCGATCGATTCGATCCACCTCGTCTACATATTAAATTGAGCTTATTAATTCTCCTGGCCGATAAATGTTCAATGCGCCCGAATGAATACGTGAATTTACATGTAAAGCGTCCGAAGCTTCAACAATTTCCAATGTACAAAGCGAGGCTGGAGTCGACCGATAGCCGAATGGGTGACCACTTGGTCCAACTTCCGGGCTGGCTACTTCGAGGGTGCTATCGTTTTAATGACTTTTCGTGATAACGCAACTGAATTACTGTTAAATGTAGCTTGAATCGTTCCAAGTTTTTCATAGTTTCCCTGTGCGTTAGTTTCCCCGTGCGTTATTCTAGGAACAGTCGAAAGTGGGGAATTTGAAATTAGAAATAAGTCTAGTTCGTTCCAGTGTTTGGAATAAAAGTTCAAGATATAAAATCGAAAAAGATTTAGTTTTTTTTTCGATATACGAGGGAACATTTAGTTATTAAATAAATTTTTTATTAATTAATTAAACGTTCCTACGTAACCTCCGTTGCTTTCCCGAAAACCCAAAATTTCGAGGGAAAAACGTCGAATTAGTATTTTAGAAAGGGTTTTTCCCATTTTCCCGGTCTAATTTTGCACTTTTGGCAAAAACTCGGGCATATTCGTGATCAGCGGAAAATTTTCGATCAAATAAACCCTTTTGAGAGGGTAAAAAAGGAAAAAAAAATTTTTCGACCTCCCAGGCCCATTTTGCCGGAATCCCAAAAATCACGATTTTTCAAAAGGTCGTAGAGTGAGCTTCTCTTGTGGAATGGGGATACATTTG
>JAPYZI010003191.1:0-18902 GCA_030523105.1 Ophioninae sp. A BG-2022a | reverse complement strand
GGTGGGTTTGGAAAAGGTTTTTGCCTAACTTAAATAATGGCGTTGGATTCGTATCGATATCTCTTATAGTTTCCCCGGAAAGTCCACTCGAAAAATCGCTAAAAAAAACGCAAATGGGTATGTATGGAAAAATTTGCAAAAATCGATGGTCCAACTTTGAAATTCTACCAAAAATCGAAAAATAATCGGATTTTTATTATTAAAAAAGCATTTTGAAGCGAAAAATATAACGAAGAGATTGAGCGCAAAGTGGAGCGCCAAATCCCAAAGGAAAAAAAGTTATCCATGATTAAGTGAAAAAACTTTTTTCCCCGAAAAATGAAAAAAAATTTTGGATTTTTAATATTTTTTTTATTGGTCCATTTCGATGTAACTTTGTCCCCTGAACACGAATATACCATTTATTTTCCCCAAAACCCAAAATTTCCATGAAAAAATTGTAAAAAACTTCCAAAATCACGATTTTTTCTGCTGTGTGCAGTGCTTTCGACGAAAATTCGTTGATATTCGTAATCAGCTGAAAATTTTCGATCAAATAAACCCTTTTATACTTTTAAAACAGAAAAAAAATGTTCGACTAGCCCGGCCACGTTTCCGGAATCTCAAAAATCATGAAATTTCAAAAGGTCGTAGGGTGAGCTTCCGAAGTAACGAGGTGCCGCGTCGAAAGTTTCCAGCGTGTTCGTCATTCCCTTAAAGAAAGAATATCCTCGTCGCCCGATCCTTCTTTTCCTCCGTTAGCAAACGGAAGATCGAAAGGACTTGAAACGACGAGATAAATGCTATCTGTTTGGCTGCTTTTAGCGAGGACACCTCTGCGTTTCCGGTTTCGACCATTCGGAAACTTTATCTACGTTTCGGGGAGGAAAAACGTATCTACTGTTTACAGAGGCTTTTTTATCAGATTTTCCAGAGTGGATTGTAGAAAATTGTTAACACAAATGAGATGTGAGTCGAATACATTACGAATATGAAATGGAGTTCCAAGATTCGGTAATGAGTGCAAAGCATGAGGTTTAGTACATCATTAAACAATTGAGGAATGTCTAGTGAACGAGAAGATGATTGAACTTTATATTCATTAGAGCTAGCATTCAGTCAATTTTGCAATTGTTCGAAAGCTAGGAAAAGAGGACATTCGTGAAATCGAATAATATTATAATGAAATGAAAATATAGATAATAGATTAACGAAAAGTTAAACAAAAATGAAACGTATAAATAAATAAATGATAACGAATTGTTGTGTTACCGGAATATAAAAATTAAAAGTGATAAAAATGTGCTTAAATAATAATGCGAGATACTTCAATATTTTAGAAGATACTTCGTGACAACACAAGTACAAATGATACCATTATGATACGCATTTTAAGACCGTTCACGAGGTGAGGATTTAAAATCAAGGAGAAAGAGGAAGAGAGAGAAAAATTTACAATCACTCGATTATAACCTCAATTTTTTTTCCTTCCGCTCTATACAGTGGTCCCATTGTCAATATTCTTCAAGAAATGATGCTGGTGCAAAATGGTCCGGACGATAACGTCATCAAGTTCTCGTCGACCGTTCGCGCCCATCGAAAATTTTGTTCGTTAGGTTACGAGCAGAGCCACATGGAGGGAGAGAGAGAGAGAGGCAGAGAAGATATTTATTGGAAAACAATATGTACTATATCCTAGTAAGCTTATAAAAAATAAAATAATAATCTAAAATAAGATTTTATAATTAAAAAAAAAATAAATATTCGCAAAATAAAAATAGAAGTCCAAGTCGATTTGATGCATTAATAATGCAGTAGAAAGTATAATGAAAATAACAGCAACTAAAAAAAACTAAAAAAACATTGAAATCGTTCTTATGTCATACAAAAATAAGAGAAATAGAGAGAAAGGGAGAGGTAGGGAAATAAGAAGAAATTAACAAACTGACAAGTAATATAAATCACGCCCTAACAAACTCCCACCCAAACGTAAAAAATAAAAATTAAATAAATAATCCCAACAAATAAATGTCGGAAATAAAAGTAACAATTTCGTATGGAAAAAAAATGACAAAAAATAAAAATTGTCAACAGCAAAGAAAAAAAAAAAAATTGAACGGGCTAGAGAGACGAAGATCAAGATGCCGATGGAAACGTCATCCTGAGACTCGGAGCACATCGCGCACCCTTAAAGCCCATCTCACATTACCGACTTATTATCCCAGATCACTTTCGATCCGTTAGTCTTGCCGGCTCGGCTCCGGGGAGTTCAAATGTGCCTTTTCGAATTTTGACGAGGGGACCCCGTTCGGCTTTTCGAATATAAACATTCTCATACGTATGCGTGTGTATGTACACGCTGCGGATAAAAAAAGGCCCCGGGGTTCCAGCGTCCCTGAGCCCTCGTCGGGGATTCATTTTTCACGGGACCTTAAGGACCTGTTGCTGCCTCGAACTCCCGCTCGGCTTCGCCTCTTCCTTCTTCGCTTCCCCTCTCGTTCTTGCTCGCAGGGCTGTCCAAAGCAAAACAAAGCTTCTTGGCACTTGACTCTCGCGTTTGATCCCATTCTATCTCCCTCTCTCTCTCTCTCTCTCTCTTTCTGTCTCTCTTTCGCATGAATTTATTCTCTGGGGCGATTGCTGGTCGTTTCTTGATGCTCGTAATTTTTTCGTATCCTGCAGCGTTTCGTATCTCTTAGTTCCAACTTACAAGTATCGCTTTAGACACAACTTCTAAAAAGTGTTAAATTTTTTGAGGCTTTTTTCGTATTCACCTTTCGGAATTGAACCCTTCCCCCATTACCCCATTCGCACTTGTCTAAAAACCTGATCTAATATTCCGTTTCCTTTACGGTTTCAAAGTGCATCTTCCCGCGGAGGGCACGGGGAAACTGTAGTAAACTCTCGTCGGAATAAACTACCCAGTTGTTTTCTAGTACTTTGATGCATATATTTTTCATTGAAATATGGCACACGGAGCCTTTCGCTGGGAGGTTGATGCGCCAACACGGTGTACGATTAAGCGGTCACCGCTCCGAGTATTGGCCATCAATCAGACAGCGGAAGATTGATAATTCTTCGTTGTGGATTCACGAGTCCTAAAAAACGTCCGTGCATCTGAGAATCGCGGGGTCATCTATTCTGAAGCGGGTTTTCCACAGTTTCCTCGTAACTTTCGGTCAATGCGGTGTAATGCTGCACGCATTTTTTCCTCTTTGTTTTGTAGAGGTCGAATTCTGAGATGATTGATACAAACATTAAGGGTTCTCAAATAAATTCCTGGATTACTATTATCTTTAAAAAAAAACGGATCACGCGTTTTTTCAAATAAATAATTCAGACGTTGATCCAAAACTCATAGACGCTTACATCAATCATCTCAGAATTTCATCCCCAATCAGCTGTGGGACACCCTGTATACTGTTGTGCAGGTAATTTCTGTTAACCTCGCGGGCGACGATCTTTAGGACGAGGAAAAAAAAATTGCATGGTCAAAACACGCCCACCAATTCGGGAAGAAAATTGCTTCGTAATGGTCCGCGCACATCTTATCCGGCTCCTCTCGGTCGCCCTCTCGAGAAAACTCAAGAGGGAGAGCGATGTAGAGAGGTTAGGGCGTGTCTCATTCAATATCTGTGGAAATCCCAATTAACGTCGATTGTCAATATTCGGAAATATCTGTAGTCATTTAAATACATATTTTTGAAAATATTTTTCAAAATTTGAAGTTTTTTGAGAATGTTATTTTTTCAAAATATTTTTAACAAGATCAGCGTACAGTTGATACAGGACGATATTTTTAACGGTTTTGTTGACGAGTGTACAGCGCGGGAAAAAAAACCACTTTTTTTTCTCCTTCCGAAAGTTTTGCGATTGACTGTACCAACGCCGAGTTGTTTACATTTTGAGCGAGGGCGACGTTGCCAAGTCTGCGGACCTGTTGCTCGCGCCGGCAAGTTCCCTTTGCCGAGAGATCGTCGGTCATTAATTAACTCCGCGTCGGATGACGAGGCCTCCCTCCCTCTCTCCCCCTCCCGCGGGCGTTTACTCCGCGCTCTCGCTTGGACATGGCGTACCGAATTAATTCGTATATCGTCACGTTTTTTCGTCTTTCCGTCCTACGGCGATCAACCCCGCCACGGAACAATAATGGGATATGATCGAATACCACGCGTTGTTTATTTAAGTAGGAATCCTCGAAGGGCATTAATTATTAATCACGCGTCATACGTTTGTACTGTGAGAATACGTAAACTTTCATTTGCAATTCACCTACAATTGTTGGCGAAATCTAATCATTTATTGATAATTATATCATCGTTTTTATTTTCTGTTGTACAAGGTTCGTTCAAAAAATAGGGTGTCTTTTAAAATTTCGTTTAAAAATAGGGTGACTTAACATCTCGTGAAAAAAAAAAATAGGGTGACTTTTGAAATTTCGTTAAGAAAATTGCGTCACTTTTGAAGTTTCGTTAAAAAAATAGGGTGACTTTTAGAATGTCGTTAAAAAATAGGGTGACCTTTGAAATTTTGTTAAAAAAATAGGGTGACTTTAAAACTTCGTTAAAAAAATAGGGTGATTTTAGAAATTTCGTTCAAAATATAAAATTTTTGTTTTATTGGTACGCGTGTCCCCAACATATTTTGACACTATCAGCTATTTCGCATATTTTGTTGGTATTTGATAGGTATAAAGGTTATACGTGTTTTGGTATGCTTGGCGATTGTTTTGCTCTCGAAAACGATAATGCACCTGCTCACACATAGATGCTCGATCGTGAATGTTTTGGCGAAAAACAACACGCGTGATCACGACTTATCCACCGTATTCATCGGACTTGGGCCCCTGTTCCATTTTCTCTGTTCCCAAAACTGAAAAGCGCCATGAAAGGACGGAGATTCGCCACGATTGAGGAGACGAAGACCGGATCGCTTGAAGAACTCGAGGCCATACCAAAAATCGCGTATAAAAACTGCTTCGAGGATTGGAAACGGCACAAGTGTATTACATCTGGGAGGCATTACTTTTAATGGGACAAAATAGATATTGCTGAATGAATGAATATTTTTCGAGAAAAGCAAAAAGTCATCTTATTTTTTCAACAAACCTCGTATATCATAGATTATATCTTCTCTACCGATTTGGTTCACGAAACAAGCTTTGCTTTTTGAAATGCAATTCGGATAAATTATTTATCTCGTTGTTTTCCGTCTCGATTCACTCGCCTCGATCTTTCTACGCTTCTCAATGGTCAACACTCGTATCTCTGGAATATTCCATCAATCTCCCGACCTACGATCGTCCCTAAACTCCGATAGCGTCAAAATTATACCCTGGAATCTCGTTGGTCAATTCCAACACCGAGGAGGCAACCAGATACGAAAATAAAACCCTGTTTAAATATTTACCACTGAAAGATGGGCGTCTAACAAGCGTTATCGCAATTCCTCATGAAAAATCATCTCGCGTTTCGTCAGTCGATACTCCATGTTTCCAACTCCCGAATCAACAGTCCTATATTTTTTTCTATTTTTGTCCAGCTTTTAGAAAATATTTTCCAATTCCCATAGTCTTTTTTTTTAAATTTCCTCGTTGAAGATTCTTGAGTTATCGAGGGTTCGCTTTTAGAGTTAAAAATCATTTCATTTTATTTCGAAGCGAGGAATTTTCGATCGCGCATGTTCGCCGGAGGACGAATGATTGTTTAATAACGTTCGATTTCGCGGCGCGTCGCGACGAATTTTTTCATCGCGGATCCGGTTCGTCTGTCGCTGATTCAGGTTTTGATGCGAAAAGAAAGAAAGAGAAAAAAAAATGAAATTATTCTTTTATTTTTTCCCCCTCCCGGCTTCTTTTTCCTTCGCCCGAACCCTGTTTAGCGGAGTCACCGCAACTTCCTTTCGAAGACGAGTCCCCCGAGCTGCAATAAGGAAAATCATACATTTCGCGGTAGCACCGAGTATACAACGGGTGTACAATCGCCAAGTGGTGTAAGCAGCATTCAGAAATGCATTCGAACATCAATTACGAAAAAAGAAAACAAACGAAAATAATTATCGTTATTTTCTTTTTATTTTCACGTCAGTGAGTCACAGATAATTATTGTTTTAATAGTGTCTATTGATAAATAATTTTACAAGTAAAAGAGCATTCAATCTTTATTCGTAATTTTCATTTTTCATTCACAATTTTGTTGTTGAAAGTATGTTTTTTTTTTTTCATTTTCATTTTGTCATAGGAAAACGGAATTACGAAGAGGTTTCTTCAAAAATAATTTTAAAGTTAATGATTATTATTATTATTATTATTTGATATAACTACGAAATTTCAGCGAATTAAGAAAAAATATTAAAAATCCAACTTCACCCTCCACCCTTGTCGTTATCGTCAACAATACGTTTCTCCTGGAAAGCTACAAATATAAATATTCGGGGCATGAAAAAGTTAGGTATAACGGGTGTGAAGGCGGTCATAAGATAAGTGAGAAGGAAGGAGGAAGGTGAAGCTCAGGCGTTTCGTGTCGTGACTGTGTGTGGGCTATAGTTTGCATCCACGTGATAAGGACTTATCGTATCCGGCTCCCCTTACGCGGACGTTGTCACTTTGAGCTCGAACCTTCCAAGTCGTATACAATTCATTTTTCACGATATGTGTCGCGATTTATATCCACGTGTATTTATTTACGCAATTGTATATGTAAACGTGCATCGCTGCACGTCTCCGTTAATAAATATTTTATATCCGATTCAGAATGTTAAAATCGCAGTAACTTTTGTTAATTAATGCTGATTTTCGGAATATTGATCAGGCTGGAACGTTGGTGAACATTTAGAAATAAATTTGCAAATTTGATAAAGCAGAAGAGAACTTTGCGAAAAGTAAGAATTTTGTAAAATTAGTAAAAACGGGGAAGCAAATTTGTAAAATCTGTAAGAGCGGCAATTTGCATGTGTGATATACGGAAAAATCGAAGTATACATTTGAAAAGTTCGTAAAAATTGGGGAACCATTTTATAAAGTTCGTAAAATTGAATATTACCATTTTTTATTTATACAGAAATAGCAACTGAATTTATAAAAAAGCAAATTGAAAAAAGAGCTAAGTATTTATACTTTGTTCTTTTTTTTTTTTCAAAATAATAAATTTGAAAAGTTCGTAAAATCGGATTATACAATTTTTGACTTACCAAAATGTGGAACTGTATTTCTTAAAAAACAAATTGGGAAAAAAGCAAAACTGAAAATTTGCATAATTCGTAACAAATGAGGAATACATTCGTAAGATTCTCTCTAAAAAAAAAAAACAGGAAATAAATTCATGAATATAGATAAATGTTCGCAACATGTAAAAAAACAATGTGGAAAAAGTGCATAAAATTCCCAAAAAATCGAAGAATAAATAAAACAGATTTATGAAAATTCGAAAAAAATGTATAAAGATCAAAAACATAAATATGCAAAGATTTTTTCTAGACAATCTCGACGCTTCGCTGTGGCCGGGTCAGTTCCGTATTGTGTATTGTTCCTTTTGAGAACGTGTAGTATCGCGATGAAAAAAAAGAAACGAAATAAATAAATATAAACGACAATACCGTGTGAACAAACAAAAGATACAGTCGTACAAATAAACAGAAATATCGCTCGGTCAGCTGGCGCGTTCGTTCGAGTATTCGCGATAAGGTTATCGGATATACGCGAAACTTGAACTGTCAGTCGTGTTGTTACAATCAAATTTCCTGAGCTGTCGCCGATCATGTGGGTCGGACAATCAAAATCATTGAAATTTTTCAGGCCCAAAATCACATTAAATACTCTACGATAGCGAGGTGAGAAACGTCAGGGGCTCCGAATGGCTCATTGCGAAACGGGTTGATGTAAAACGAATGAAATGTATATATATATATTTAGTTTTTTTTTTTTTCGGGAAACTTTCGCAATAATGTTAATTCGTACGTGGGCTAGCGCGATTGACGTATGAGCGCAGAATTATGGGGTACGTGATATCTTGAACAATGGGAAAGTGAATTTCATCGTTGCGATACACACACCCAAGAATTTTGTTATTTTTGAGACTTGGAGAAACGTCCCCAAAAGCCAATTGTTCCTACACTCAACGCTACGTAAAAAAGAAACTAACGTATCGTACTCGCAATGAAAACAAGATACAAAATATAAATCGCTATCAATTTAAATTATTTTCACATAATCGAGTTACAGATAATTACAATTTTTCAAATGTCTATAGATAAATAATTCTACAAGAAAAAGGCCAATACATTTTCATTCACAATTTTCATTTTTTCATTCGCACTTTTGTTGTTGAAAAAAAAAGTATGATATTTTTTCTTCTTCAATTGTCCTCGCACTCAACGCTCCGTAAATTCGAGTGTTTACAAAATCGTTTATGGAAGATTTTGATCATCTTCAAAATCAACGATCCTCCGAGTAATAACTGGAATCCTGGAAACAGCCGGATATCCCGGTAGACTGCGTTGCGTACGCGCAATAGGCTCGAGATGTTCTTTATTTTTTTTTTTTTTTGGTAATACGAGTCTCCGGAGAAAAAAAGGAGCGTACTGTACTCGCAATGGTTCTGTATCGTGCCCCGGTCATGGTTGGCTAAGGTCCTTCAGAAATGGGTGAACAGGACACGAGGTGCACACACGCGGAGTCGTTACGTGGGAAAAAAAAAGGAAGGATAGATCTGCCGTGAGTGCACACACGCTCGTTATTACATCCCGGCACTAGGCTCCTCGCGTCTTGACTCGTCTATGCGCTTCCATACTCGTCATAGCTTTTTTATTCATTTTTATTCATTTTTTTTAACCGTCTCTTACCCGTGACTGTGCGCGAATGGGACACGCCGAATCAAACGCGTATAATCCATTAAGACCAGTTACGAGCGAAACTCTTCTAGACGTGTACGCGTGTATCCGTCTCTCGCGGATATTCCACGGGGATAATCTTAACGATTCTGTCCTACCAGCAAATCCCCTATCTCTCGTACCATCTCACGAGGATATCGTTTGAAATGTCACATTTTTGTAGCTTTTCATTTCTATTTTGTAGGATCCTCGATTACAAAAATTCAATTTAATTACAGATACGAATGTTCTCTCGTTTGGGTTTGTTTGGGTTTGTTTGGGTTTGATTGGGCCTACTGTGCCGTATGTATATTTTACCCTTGAGATTTATTTTTATTTATTTAGCTTTCGTTATTTTATCCAAAAGTTCAACTTTTAACCTTATGAACGAAGAAAACAATTGTAACGAAGCTTAGTTTTGTTATTCGTTGGAGATAATTTACAGATATTGTATTGAAAAATAGAAATCAATTTTATTAATTTTAGTAATAATTAATAATTTTTTAATTTTCATTAATTTTTAATTTGCATGAATAGTTAAAAAAATTCAAAATGAAATAAAAACACAGTATTATTTGTTTTTTTTTAATCTACTTTTTACTTTATGAACGAAGACAAAAATTGTAACGCAGCTTCGTTTAATTATTTTCAGAAGATAATTTCCAGATATCTTATTGAAAAATTGAATTTTTTAAAACAATTTCTTTAGTTTGCATAAATCTATAGAAAATGTCAAAAGTATCAATTGAAATCAAGTTTTTTCGTTTCAATTATTTGAAAATTAATTTCTACATATATATGTTTTAGTTAAATAAAGATATATTCGTTTTTTATTTGTTGCAAGATTCTTTCTCGACAATGAAAAAAAGTTTTTCGATGAAAATAAAATTCCGAGAATCCTGATGCATTCAAGCAGGTTTCAACGCAACTCGTAGTCTCGATTCAGACGTCTCATTCGTATGAAATGACTTTGTTCCTCGTCATACATCGCAGTGAAGAAACTCCGTGGTCGTTTTTAATTCTCACATAAAGACTCGATCTTTCTGAGCTGCGAATCGCGAACAATAGTAACTCAACGGATCTAATCGTGGCGTCTCGATCTCGAGGCCCCTCGCGTTGAACAGCTAACGATTCGGAATGAATCCCGGCGCGCTCGCGCTTCATTTTAGGGGAGAAGGAAGGAAAATTGCGACAAAGCTACGAAGCCTTTGAACAATTCCAGCATTGTTGGAAACCGCGCGGTGTTTCGATAGCGCGATATCGCTTGCGGTTTCGTTTTTTCTTATTTCAGGGAAGAAGAAAAAACGTTGAATGGACGGTGGCGCGAAAAAATTTTGAAATCTTCACGCGCTGTCCCAACATCTCCCGATCAGCCAGAACTCGACCAATCGCGGACTATTTTCATTTTTTTTTCAAATTTTCCTTCTTTTTGTTTTCGTTGTATTTTTCTCTCGTTTTCCGCGACGAGGAAGTCGTTCGAGCATTGAAAAAATCGCTATGGTGGCCTCGCAATTGCATCGTCATTGCCGGTATTGCACTATTGCTGCATTTACCAGACACGTGTAACGGAGTAACTCCGAGTACGGGTCCTTTCAGGCTGAACTGATCGATTCGGCAATTATCAACGATTTTGTTTTCTTTTCTTTTTCCTTTTTTTTTGTATAGTTTCATCATCTCTGTCTTTCGTGTACATTACCGTGGACTTTTGCTTCTTCTCCATTCTTTCCTTTTCTTCCGTTTTCTCCACATTTTTCCTCCATTTTTCCGGAACCTATGAAATTCGAACGAGCTGTTTCCGCTTTAAAAAAAATATCCATTAAAGGGGTGGAAAGTATTTGAACAAAAACTCGGTGATCCGCGCGGATGAAATTGCGAGCCTAGCTTTAATGCAGTTTTTCATAAAACTGACCAAAAAATGCGCATGTAAAAAAAGATGCAAAAAAATAAATAAATATTTACACTTTTTCCATCGCGACTGTGCTCCCTCAACGATTTCATCTCGAACGCCCCGTACGTGGTGACGTGTATCGCGGAATGCAAATTGTTCAAGCCAGTACAAGTAACATATACAATGATACGAACGATCCACAATAAAAACTATCAATTTACTAATCTATTTTATACTCGTGGAGTCGTCTGTATCTCACACATCTCGGCATCTCGTGTCTGGACGGTGTACCAGTTTTATAATGGAATTGGGATCCATTGAAGGAACAAGGACGAATTGAACATCCATGTTTCATTATCTGTGTATGATTACGATAATAATCATCGAAATAAAAATGAACATGTCTATATACATTTTTATTTCGATGAGACAAGAATTAAACGGGAAAAGAAGGGAATAAAAGGCATTAACGATTTGCATTGGTATAATAATTGTAACAACGACAATAATAATAATAATAACTACAACGATAATAACAATAAATAACAATAATAATATAATAAATGCAATAACGATAATAACATATCTGACAAATCGACCACATTGTTAATATTATTCTCGTTGGCATTAACCGCTGATCGGAATCTTTTATTTTTGGTTTAGTAATACATTTTTTCTTTCTCAATTTCCATTTGGAATTTATACAAATGGGAATTGTATAACGAAAATAATTATTACTCCTATTTTCGTAGTTATTATTTATATATTTACGCCACAATAATAACTACTACCATTATTAATATGCAATATTAGTATATAAACAAATATGCAAAAACAATAAAAATACAAGAAGGATGAGGAAATTCCATTGGATTCGAACGAAGGAATGCCCTGTGTCATGTTATATTTATCCTAACCACAAATTTCCATAACAAGTACCAGAATTCAATCACTTTTAGACTTTTACAGTCTCCCGCAATTTACCCCTCGCGCAACGGCAATTTACACGCTTTTGTCGTCACACAAACGCGTGTTTGTATCTCCCGTCTAAATGGCGCCATTATCCGAGGCAGACAAAGGGGAAAGTACGAATAACCAAATATATTGCTCGGGATCGTCGAAACCGAGTTTGGGGTACGACAATTCGAAAATTTGGAAGTTCCAATATTTGGAGATTTTACGCCGTGCGGTGAAAAATTTGAAAGTCAAAAGGTATCGTTTTCCCCGTCTCGAGAGGGCCGATAGAACTCCGGACCTCCCCTCCCCCTTTTTTTCCTATTCTTATTCGTTTGGGTACACTTTCTCGCTCTCTCACTTTCGATGGTATTTTTCGACGCCCCCCCCTCCCCTCTGTTCCCTTCCCTCTGCCTTGCCCTCTATTTGTCTGCGTACCTGAGTTTGTCTCTTCCCTCCTTCTTTCTCTCTCTCTTTTCGATACACACACACGCTCATATATATATATACACATATACATATATATATCTCTATATATTTCGGGGACAATGCAACCTCCGACTCGTTATTTCATCCCATTGTCCCCTACGAAATTTTCCCTATTCACCTGTGTGTACCAAGAGGAAAAGAGCAGGCGATTCGCAAGGTGCGCTATTGTACTGTACCTCCTGTCAGTCAGCGTAAAGAGAGAGAGAGAACGCGAGGGGTCTCCCCAAGTTTTTCTTTTTTTTTTTTTCCCACTGAAAAAGGGTCCATGTCCCCTGGTCTCTCACCCCTCCCTGTCCGTCCCTCTCTAATAACATTACACCTGCGCTGAATCTCAAATTTCTAACCAGCTCTCTTTTTATATCTACCTGTACTCCTCCCCTTACCCTACGACGAAACCAAGCCTGTGGATTTATTGTGTCTTCACCCCCTCCCTTTCACCGTCCCGATGAAATTTTCGAGCGACGGAAATAAAGGCTCAGTCACTCCAACGAAAACGTCAAGTGATGTACGAGGTATGTCAAAAAATTATGGTTACTTTTCAAATTTCGCGGGCTACGTACATTTACTACGATTTACTATTTTTTTTTTTTTTTAACGCGTTGGTCATGTATCTCCAATACGTGTTTGCATGCTTAGTTTGTTTTTGAGAGGGATATAGGTTACATGTGCTTTGGAGTACTTGGGGATTTCCTTGCTATCGAAAACGATAATGCACATGCTCATGCATCGTTGCTTCTTCGTGATTGTTCTGGCGACAAAACAACGAAAAAGTAAAAGGCACGTTATTTTTGAACTAACAGATATTTTTTTGTACAGGTATTGATGAATGAATAAATATTTTCCGAGAAAAAGAAAACGTCACACTATTTTTTTAACAAACAGATATTTTTTTGAACGGATATTGATGAATGAATAAATATTTTCCGAGAAATAGTAAAAGTCACCTTATTTTTTGATCAAACAGATGTTTTTTTGAACGGATATTGATGAATGAATAAATACTTTTCAAGAAAAAGTAAGTCACTTTATTTTTTGAATAAATACATATTTTGTTGAACAAATATTGATGAATGAATGAATATTTTTCGAGAAAAAAGAGACACCCAATATTTTTAGCAAACCTCTTATTTTGGCAAACCCTTTTTTTCTTGATTCGAAATACATTGGCGATTTGCCTTTAACGAAGTGTCCACAGATATGATTTTCTTTTTCACGATTCCCAGCTTTTTTTATATATTAGAACCTTAATGCCGAGGACGTTGTTACTATCGTTGCAAACGCAATCCCAAACAAACCCAAACTTTGACGGAGAGGGCATTGTTATTATTATGGAAATACAGGGCATGAAACTAAAAGCGGTTGTGGTGATTGGTGGTATCCTATGAGCCATTGGTTTTGTCATTTTACATCGTAAGCAGGATCACGAGGATCACGAATACGTACAGACACAGATATATACAGAAGATACTATTAAATTCAAGAAATGGAGATCTTATCGGTTTCAACTAAAACGATGGGCTCGAAAATAAAATATATTCGAGATACGCTCAAGATCTATTATCCTATTCAGGCTAGGATGATCCATAATTTATGTACGTCGTGTATCTACGAGGAATCTAAAAACACGCACAAAAGAAAAATTATATGAAAATAGTAATGCAGCGAAAAAAGAATATTCGATAACCGGAAACTCGAATAAGTTAGTCGGTATAATTGAAAAAATTACGTATCTGATCGAATAAGTTAAACTTGAGTACACTAAAAAAGTGTCTCTACATTTATTTCCATTTTTGTATTTTTATTATACTTACATTCCTTTATATTTACTCTTCTGCATTTTTCTGCTGTATTTATCTTTATCTTTATCCTTATCTGATCTTTATCTTTTTTCGATTTTCATTCTTGACTTTATGTCATAAAATCATGTTATCTTTATTCCATATTTATTTTATCTTATCTCTGATGTATCTTTATTTTATCTTTATATAATCTGTATTTAGTTTTTATCTCGGGTTTATTTTATCTTTCGTCATATCTTGACCTCAGGTGTATCTTTCGGTTCAAATGGTCGATAGCACATGAGGCACAGCTATATACAAAAATGCTGACGTTTTGTCCGTCAATTATATCGTTTTTCAATTCGTCCACGTTATTTTATTCTTTTAATCGCGTTATTTTTTTTTTTTTACTCGCCTTTTCATCGCGTTATACTTTACTCCAACGCGATCAACAAGCTAAACGGCGAATTATAAAAAATCACGGGAAACAGGAAGAGTGGGAGTGGTAGCAAAAAACCCGATAAGACCCAACAGGCGCTCGATTTTTCTCACTGGCTCGTAACTCCCGCACTTTTTCTGAGCCCATACGGACACTTGGAACGAGGAGAGTTCAGCTACGTAATGTACGCAGTGACACACGTATGCATAAATACATTTAAGTATAAATCCAAGATCGTACGGGCACAATCGAACACACAGCTGGATATGACCATGACGATAATTTCCGGTAGCATGGCTCTAGAAACTCGCGCTCGGAATGAATAATTTCTTTTCGTTGTGAATGGCTCTGAGATAGTGAATTCTCAAATTTGTCTTTCATTCTGGCGACGTTTTTTTCTTTTCTCCTTTTTTTTCGATTTTATCAGCCTGACTGTCTTGGACGAAAGTCTTTCGTACTCTTCTCGAGAATTCCATTTATTCACGAGATTTTTTTTTTAAATCAGTATTTCGATCAACGTTCGATATAAATATAAATGGATCTGAAAAATGAACAAATATTCATGATGGGTCTCGACGAGTAGCTCTCTCCCTCTCTCTCTCTCTTTGTCGTTTACTGCCACGAACACTCCGAGAAGCAACAAGAAAACGAGGAGACTGGAGAGCTGGAAAAAAACGCCTCCGGGGGCTCAACGTTTTTACCGACCCCATGCCGTAGTAGCAAGTGCGCCATCCGTTGAACTATCGAAAGAGCTGAAGCTGGAGAACACGTTCCGGACAACAAGACCGCGTTATCCGCGCCTCACGATGCTTGACAACTCTTCTGGTCGACGGAATATTTCGCGGTCTCGGAGGGCTCGTCGTTCTCCACTCAAGAACTTTTTACCTTTTCGAAGGGAAGTTTTTGGTCCTCTAGTATTTATATCGACCAGTGGGTCTATATATGGTAGGTAATAAAACGTCTTTGTACAACGCGATTTTCTTAAATTATCTATTGATGAAAATAAAATAAAGTGCTTCAGCTAATTGTTGTATTCGATGGCTTATCGAAAATATAAATATTCCAAAAATATAATAATTCTGTGTGAGGTGTACAAGGACTTTTCTGGTCCACTGTATATACGAGGTTTTTTTAAAAAATAAAGTGGCTGTTTGTTTTTCTTGAAAAATATTTATTCACGAATATTCATTTTATTCCCTTTGAAGTAATACCCCTTAAACGTTATACACTTGTGCCAGTGCTTTTTCCATTCCTCGAAGCACTTCTGATACGCGCTTTTTGGTACGGCCTCGAGCTCTCCCAGCGATGCGGTCTTAATCTCCTCAATCGTCACAAATCTCCGTTCATTCATGGCTATTTTCAGTTTTGGGAACGGAAAAAAAGTCGCAGGGGTGCCAAGCCCGGTGAATACGGTGGCTGAGGCGTGATAACGATGTTGTTTTTTCGCCAAAACAATCACGAACAAGCAACTACGCGTGAGCAGGTTCATTATCGTTTTCGATAGCAAACAGATCGCCGATATATTTATTTAAAACAAACTAAATATGCAAAATGTCTGATAATGTCGACATATGTTGGAGACACGTGTACCAACGTCACCAAAAAAAAAAAATCGAAAAACGAATTTACGTAGCTCGCGAAACTTCAAAAGCCAGATTACTTTTTTAACAAACCTCATACGGTTATTAATTTATCAATAACAAACGTTTACCGTTAATTCTTGACCGAAAATCAAGCATTCTAACCTCGCGAATCATAGACTGAAAAATAAAAACGACCTACGAGCCTCACGAGTTGACGATACCAATTAGATTATTATTGTTTATCTCGACTGTTATCTCGTTTGCAATACGCTTCGTCGATTCGAATAAAAGTCGAGAAGAAAAAAAGAAGGAATCAACTGCGCGATCTTTCCAGCTTGCCAAGTGTGTTCCGTGTGTCCTACCCTGAACATCCGGTTGTTCAGGCAATTCGCGGGAGAATTTTCCACGATATATCTCAACGTGGTAACGGATTCACCGCGCGCGCGATATATTTATTCCATGGCCTTCGAGGACTCGCTCGTTTCGTTACGCGCCGATACACTGCCAGTCTACACACGAAAGATACTCCCTGATATCTGCCCGTAATATGGGGGTACCCAGGCCCATATCTCCAGCAACGCGAAATCGGCTGATACAGGGTGGCCCCAAAAGTCACCATTTCACAACGTTAGATTTATATTTATTTTCATATCACACGCAGACACATGCATACAAATATACATATATTTATTTTATACAATTTAATTCGTATTAATATTAAGAAATGATAAGAAATGTACATCAAGATATTAATTTTTTTTGCCTCGTCGTATTTGCATTAATCATTTACTTCGCAATAAATATGAATAAATATATATGTATGTGTATATATAATGTTTATCAAGAGCGAAAGTGAATGGATATTCAGTTATCAACGATAAATGTACACGTACGTTTAAAACGAAACTGCGCGTTTACCGCGCGTCATCGAGAGGAGGTATGTTAGCCGAGCGAACAGATTTGATCGATCTTTACGATATACGCAATCTGATTTTCAACGCGTGTTCAACAATCGAAAGAATTAACGTGTTTTTTTCCTGTCTTATTTCGACGACATTGAGAATAGCTTTGTGAGTCAGCCTGTACACGTATATCCGATGATTGCGCAAACAACTGGGAAAAAAAATGAGCAGGAAACAACCACCTCGTTTCCCCCAATTGCACGGTGGACAAGACGTTGCACGTAATTGCTATACTTCGTGCATATACGCGAGAAGCACACCCAACCAGCATTGTGGAATAATCAAAGCAACGAACAATTTTTGTACTTTCGACGCAATACTCGTGGACCAAATTTCCAAAATTGTTAATGTTTAATTCGGGTTAATCAGCGATTATTCAAATGTTAAAAATATTTGAAGGATCGTTTCGTTCGTCCGGTTAAATTCCTGTTTTCCTCGTATCGTTATGGACCATATTCGCTAGCGCACGAGACGCGATCTCGAGGGGAAAAATAAACGGAGGTTTTGTGTAACCGCGGTTGAGAGCTGTCGAGAGGCCGTCCAGACGTGGATGTCCAGACGATGGGTCAGCGTCTCGTGACACGATCCAGGCCTTTTTTGCCTTCAACGAACTCGGATGGGGTCCAATATTGTTGGAGTAGCTTTTCTAGTGATTGGCGGGTCAGAAGAAACGAGAGAAAAAGGGAGCCAAAGGGATCAAGGCAGAGTCACTAGACCCAAGAAAAAGTGAAGATGGTGATGATTCGGATACTTCGAAGTTAAGTCCCCGTGTAACTTGTGGAAGCAGGAGGGAGAGAGAGGGCGAAAGAGAGAGGGCCTCGACTACTTAGCTCAGGGTCGAGACATTTCCCGAACACGAGACGCGGTTGGGTCTCCCCTTCGTTTCAGCCTCATGGGAACTCCTCAAATGACAAGAAAACGCTTCAGCTTCGGTCGAAACTCGAAGAGACAAAAAAAGAAAAGATACTTCTGAGATACGCGCCAGGGGTTTGTCTTTTAGCAGGTCAAAAACCACTCCGTGATCGGAGAAACGCGCAAGAAAATGTCATTTTGATGACCACGCGACTTCGAGGATCGTACCGAAAACCCCCTGTGAGATATATATATTTTACCGTTTTTAGAAATCCTCTTTAGAAAAAACAAGACCGACCTGTTTCTTTCTTCCGTGTAGAAATCGCCAAAAAATGAACTGTTGAGAAAAGAAACAAAAATACCATTTAAAATTTCAGCAGCGCGAACACAATTGACATGCAAATACGAGAAAGTTCAGAATTAAGTTTTGGGATCGAAGTATTTCATCTGCATCTACAATTATTTTTGTTTATTTCAATTTGATTCTACTCCGTTCAAAAGTATGCACAGAAAACCGTCCAAAAATATGCACAGAAAATTTTTTAAATTAATTGTGATAATGTTTTTTCTGAATTTTATTATTATTAACTTTTATTTTAATTTTTAGAGTCCTATGTTTATTTTTATCGAAAATCAAAAGTGAATAGAAAAATTACTCGCAATCTTGATTGACCTCCAAAAAAAAAAGTTTGAATTAAGATCGTCGCACTGGCACACGTCGAGACAATTTTTGCTCGCGCAGTCCCACGTTTATCGGTACTCGCGGGTTATATTTTTTGAGATTCGGCGGTTGGATTAGATCGTCGCGTATTTGCGGGCGACTACGATGTACTCGGGAATTAAAAACGTCGGGACGAGCGCGGAAGAAGCGAAATCTTATCTCGAACGAGCGACAGAACGTTCGGCGCGTTGGAAGAAAAACGATCGTCTCTTCTTCGCGATTGTGATTTGTTATTCAGTCGAATGAAATTTTCAACGAAAAACGACATTATTATCGTTTAAAATAAACATTTTCATAAAAAATGTATATAAAATGAATATCTACACAGAATTGTAGAGTTTACGATTTATTTTCGTAGAAATGTAATTATTAAGATAAATACTGGTTATTTA
>JAPYZI010003190.1:0-31335 GCA_030523105.1 Ophioninae sp. A BG-2022a | reverse complement strand
AGGAGAACCCATTTTCAGGGCGGGTCGTGTTTTAAAATGTGATAAAATTGGTAGCGTTCGCGACGTCGGTGTTATCAACTCCGAAACGTGTTCTTTTCACACATCACTGTTACGAAATAATCCCCGTGAGATTGATGGCGCGGATTCAACTTCGGGCGATATTTCAAAAATCATTTGCACTCGCAAAGCTGGCTCGGCAAAAATGCAAGGACGTATCGCAAACGTTACTGTATTCCTATCGATAAGTCAAACCTGTCGTTCTCAGTATTCTTCCTTATTTACCAGTCAAAATACGTTCCTGCCTGAATTCACTTTCTACATCTTCACCTGTTTCAAAAGTATTAAAAGGATCTATTTAATCGCAAATTTTCAGCTGATTACGAATATCAACGAATTTTCGTCGAAAGCACTGCACACGACAAAAAAAATCGTGATTTTAGAAGTTTTTCACAATTTTTTCACGGAATTTTTGGGTTTTGGGGGAAATTAATGGTAGATTCGTGTTCAGGGGATCAAGTTACATCGTAAAGGACCTATAAAAAAAATATTAAAAATCAAAAAAATTTTTCGATTTTTGGGCATAATACGTTTGTTCACTAAATCTACGATAACTTTTTTCCCTTTGGGATTTGGTACTCCACTCTGCGCTCGATTTCTTCGTTATAATTTTCTCTTCAAAATGCTTTTTTAATCATTAAAATCCGAAGGTTTTTCGATTTTAGGCAGAATTTCAAAGTTGGACCATCGATTTTTACAAATTTTTCCATACATACCCCTTTGCCTCTTTTTTTCCAATTTTTCAGGTGGACATTCCGGGAAAACTATGAAAGATATCGATACGAATCCAACGCCATTATTCAAGTTAGGCAAAAAGCTTTTCCAAACACCCCCAATGTATCTCCATAGCCTATAAGAAGCTCCCTCTACGACCTTTTGAAATTTCGCGATTTTCACGATTCCGGAAAACTGGCCGGGGGAAGTCGAAAAATTTTTTTTTTCGTTTTTAACCTCTTAAAAGGGTCTATTTAATCGGAAATTTTCTGCTAATTACGAATATGCCCGAGTTTTTGCCGAAAGTGCAAAATTATACCGGGAAAATGGGGGAAACCCTTTCTAGAATACTTTTTCGACGTTTTTCCCCCGAAATCTTAGGTTTTCGGGAAAATTATTAGTATATTCCTGTTCAGGGGACAAAATTACATCGAAATAAACCTATAAAAAAGATATTAAAAATAAAAAATTTTTTTCGATTTTTGGGCGAAATAAGTTTTTTCACTAAATCATCGATAACTTTTTTCCCTTTGGGATTTGGTACTCCACTTTGCGCTTAATCTCTTTGTTATGATTTTCTCTTCAAATTGCTTTTTTAATCATTCAAATCCGATGATTTTTCGATTTTTGGCAAAATTTCAAAGTCGGACCATCGATTTTTGCAAATTTTTCCATACATACCCCTTTGCCTCTTTTTTTGCCATTTTTCAAGTGAATATTCCGGGAAAACTATACGAGATATCGATACGAATCCAACGCCATTATTTAAGTTAGGCAAAAACCTTTTCCAAACCCTCCAAATGAATGTCCATAGCATATAAGGAGCTCATCCTACGACCTTTTGAAATTTCGTGATTTTCACGATTCTGGGAAAGTGGACCGGGGAAGTCGAAAATTTTTTTTGTCGTTTTTAACCTTTTAAAAGGGTGTATTTGATCGGAAATTTTCCGCTGATTACGAATATGCCCGAGTTTTTGCCGAAAGTGGAAAATTAGACTGGGAAAATGGCAAAAATCCATTCTAGAACAACAACCTACACAATTATTTTCAAAATTTTTGTAAATGCCGAGCACGTTCCTCCTAGAGCAAGCGTCCTACATACCCATAATAAATTTCATTCAAAGCGGTTGAACAGTGTGGGAGAAATTAGATTTTGAAATTTCGATATGGCTAGAAACGTGTTCGTTGTTCCCTTAAAGGCATTGCCCTAAGAATAGCTTCATTTTCAACCTTATCAGATATCCCATTGCCATTTAACGAAACCCTATCGTATTTTTTGTCGGTTCAGAAATTTACGACAACGACCAAAAAAAATCGATGCAACGACGAAAATTAGAAATTGCACTTGAATATTTTGCGATCCATTAAATAATTGGTCGAAACGCAATATTTTTTCCGTCGAAAAGAGATTTCATTGTCGATTTAACAGTCGTAAAAGAGGAATTGCACCGCCGTTTCGCGGTTACACCGTGAGAACGGAAAAAGTGTGAACGAAAATTTAGAAATTCTCGTCATTAGAGCACGCACACGATAGCGTTGTGCGCACGATGAGGGAACGCCAACTTTATTAGCCCCTCGTTACATCAAGATAGGTGGGATGTAAATTGCTAATTTTCGTTCGTTTACGAGCTTTGTATCAGCCGGGAAAGTCTCACGAGGTCCTAAAACATCGTCGAAGCTTCGCCGGTGTCGTATACCTATGGGGCATTTTCGGTGAAAACGAATGACGTTGAAGTTCGCATCGTTGGAACGTAACGATTTTCTTCTTCGTTGATTATCCATTTTTTCACTTCAACAATCCTCATACGAAACGTTTTTTCAAATTGTCATCAGAAATATCTGATAAAAATATGGAAAAATACTGAATCGATTTCGACGTCCAGAATAGAAAAAAAAATTGATTTGGTGATTTTTTGCATTTCTAAAAATTATTGGGATTTTTTATATCTGTTCAGTGATACCTTGAAAAATCGATAACAATTTATTTTCGTTTCATATCAACTATACAAATTTTAACGTCGTAAAGAACAAAAAGAATGTTTTGTTTTTTTAAATTTATTTCAGATCATCCGGGTGACCAGTAAAGTTAATAAATACATTTTTAAATGTTTATTAATCACCTCCAAACAACGTAATCCTCAACTATTTACAAACAATAAATTTTTTTAAAAGCTCTATTTTGTTATTTATCAAACCAGTCTAACCCTTCGAGGATCCAATTTTTTTTGTTTCATTTGGAGAACGAATATCATCGAAACGTTTGTCAGATTATTTTTCCGAAATATTCAGCATACGTATCGAAACAACAATTCCGATAACAAATATAAATAAACAAACAAAACAAAAAAGTTCGAACGCGTTTAAAAAATGATAGTAAAACTCTTCCATCCCAATGTCAGAAAAACATCGAAATAATAATGGTATCCAACAGGCATCGTTTCTTTTTTACAACAGTTATTAAAAAACATGCTAAACAAGTTTGACTCGTAGAAAGTGCGTAGTAAAAAAAAAAAGAGGAGCAAGTAAAAATATTGAGGACGAATCAATTTAAGGTGGAACGGCATGTAGATATAGAACGAAACGTATGATCCAGTTATCCGAGGCACGCTTGGATGAGGTCACATCTTCCTCGAGGGAAATTTCACGCCACATACTAATTGCGCGCTTCCTCAACAGCGTTCGTAAACTTTTCCGACAGGAGAGAAATAAAAAAGATCGCAAATTATTCGTCAATAAAATCCGAGGAGTAACGCTGGTACTTTCAATTTTTCATACTCCAAATATTTAACCGTCAACAAAAATGCCAAAAAGCGTGATTGAACATTTTTTACTTTTATATTATCCGACGTCAATAAACTCACTCGTATCTTGTTTTTTTCTTCTTCGTTTTCTTTTCGATACGCGGAGTGATTAATTTCCGAGCGAACACATCAGCCCCCTACAATTGACGATTTACCAAACTAAGCGTACATATCTCGAGAGTTCATCGTATCGTTATAAAGGCGAAAGGATTACGAATTAAAAACAAAAAATAATCGTTGAATGCATCACGTTGCAGCTCGAGAAGTGGTTCCCTCTCGTTACGTCTGTTACATGAGCATTGCCTTGCATTACGTGAGCATTAATCATATCATTACGTACATATATACCTAATACCTGATTCATGCATACAAACTCATTGGCACTGCTTTTACAATATATATATATATATATATATGTATACAGACGAAGATATACCCAAGAGAAACCAATTTTTTGTTTCTAATTTTATATATTTTGTGTTTCCACTTCGACCCCAATTTATACGTCACGTGGTACTGTTCCAACTTCGTTTTAACTTCGTACGGAACGACTGTCACCTAAAAATTCACACGGGGCAAAACGAGTTCAACACTCGGCACGATGATTCGGTTCTAGGTGTACTTCTGCACGCTCCTAGCGGCATAACTTGGTACTACAAAAACTGCGTTCCTAACATCGTCAGAGCAGTTTTTTTTTTTTTTTTAGGTATCTTCTCGTATTTACTTCGTTTCAAAACTCGAATGCTTCGATCGTTTGTTGAGAAAAAAAAGTACCTAATAGGTTCACAGGAATGCGCATAATTCGAAAGTCTGTAGAAATATATATTTTCAATACACACACACATATATATATGTATATATATATATATATATGTGTATATATTGATAATTTGTTGATACATAAAACGCAGAACTGTCGAAGATTATTTTTCCGCAGTTGTTTATTTACTTTTTTTTCATCGAAGTTTCATTAAAAATAAAAAAGAAAAGGTAGAAAATCGTCGCGTGATCGTTCAATCGAAGTGAAGAGGTGGAGGAAATGTGGAAAGCAGTGAACGAAAGTAACGTTATTTCTGCAATGAAGAGCTCCAGGATGTAAACAGGATACCCGAGCCATAATCTTGCGCGAAGGTATACGCATAAGAATTTATAAACTCGTATACTGCGAAATCGCGCGACTCCGGCGTAAAATTCGATACGGGAAAAGCCGTTCTCAGGATATTGTGCGCGCGCGTGCGCAACAAGGTCGTTGCCATCAGAAACGTAATTCTATTTTTAACATCGGATTAACCGTACTGGACGTTTTTAATTTTACCAGCTCGTTTTTTTGCTTTTTTTTTTTAACTTTTTTTTTCCTTCATTCTGAAGAACCTGAAAATCGTGTTCGTTTCGCAAATATGAATGTCGATTACGTTCGAAAAGAAGCTTAAAATCGTGTTATACATTCGGTTCAACAGATTTCACGATAGGCTTCCGAGACCGCAATGTATACCACCGAAAAGAACTGGATTGCAAAGCAAAAAACTGGAATACAGTCCGGACGTTTGCGTCATTGGAATTCAATGGCAATACGCTTGTCAATTTCTTATTTTTATTATTATCCAGATCTCGATTTTGTAATTATGAATTTTCGATGGGTAAATAATAATCGTAATAATAGTTTACGAGCAAATTTTTTATTTTCGTGACACGAATTTGTCGAAGAAGATATATAAAAAATGTTGAAAGTTATATTTTCGTTAAGCACGAAAGATGCAAGTTTCGAAGTAACGAGAATAAACAATAATTTCACGAGCTGTCTTTGAAATTTCGTTTCTTATCAGATAATATTTAAAATATCAGTAATCTCGCAATCGATTGAAAAACATTACATCCTACTTGATGACGATTGATTAATAAAAATAAGTTTAATCGATGAAGTTTAATTTATTCATTTATTATTTTATCAATGAATTATTGAATCATTTATTATTTTTATTAGTTTAATCATTTTAATAATCATAAAATTCAATTCGGTAATTTATTATTTCAATTAATTACATTTTTCTTTGATACGATTTAATTTGACTTCATTTAAATCAGTAATTACCTAAATACCAAACGGTATCCGTGTTTCTAAGATCATTCTTTGATAAGGAAGTTCCTAGTGGCGCAAATGCCCCGAAGGAAAAAGTAAAAGGGGCTTTAAAAAAAAAACATGAAAAAGAAAGACGAAAGAGTAAAGCAGAGTGAGGCCTTTCCATCTCGACGTATCTTGATTACCAATAAAACGATCGGACAAGTCCAAACAGAGCCGATCCAAATGGAATGTACTAAGTAGCCGGATCTGTTGACCCTGTTGGACAAGAAAGAACAGCAGGATTGGCGACGTTGATCGACAGGGATGAATGAATAATCATGACTGATCAGAAGGATTGTTCATCATTCGTACGCTCAACGAAGTTGACGGATGGATCAATCAGCTGACTTCTCTCCTAACCCCAAAAATAGCGGATCGAGATTTTTCGCGGTTCTTTCTGGAATTGTTATATAACTTGTTCCGCTACGTCCAGTTTTAAATTTGAGGAAGACTAATAATTTTGAATATTGGTATAAATAGAATCGTAACGTATAGCAAATAAAAGAATTTTAATCGTCCAATAATTTTTATTTAATTATAAGTCTTTAAAATTTAATGAATAAATTTAATATTTAATTAACATTATATCTTTAATACTATTTTTTAATTTTCTTATATCACTAATTTTTACCGTTTTTAAAAATTGTTGTTTCATAAATTTTTCGTGTAAAATTATATATTTATAATTTTTTAAATGAAATTCGAGATGACGCCAGAAATTTGAAAAAACAAGGTACAAAGTTTAACATAAAAATATGGATGAAACGATACACTTTTAAAAATCATGGAATTATTTTTTTCACCATTTTCTTGATTGTCGAAAAAATCGAAGTTCGAGAATAACAAGGAAACTCGTAAAATTTCATTGCTGGAAAGCTAATGAACTTTTCTTCAACAGAAAATCCGTGGTTGGAGCGAGTAAAAAGTGTCCGCTGCGCATTGTGGGAGCCTCATTTATTTGTTTTTCTTTCCATCTGAAATGCTTCAAATCCTCGAGGACCCCTTCGCTCGCTCGCTAAAACAGGCAATTTCTCGAGCCAAGAGAGGACTGGCGAAAAAAACTGGTCCGTCATTCGCGTGTGTACTTTCATCCCGATTCAAAGATCTCTCGGAGCGTTGTCAAGTTCTGCGACGTAAATTCACGCGCCAGCTGTGGTTTCTGTTCGTAAAACGAGCAGCTGAAATAAACGCGTTTTTATATATATTTTTTTTTAAACTCCTAACCGTTTTTAGAAATGTCAATACACCCTAATTTTCAAACCTAAGAATTTCGATCATAGAAATATTCCGAACAAATTTTGCGGCGCGATAAATTGGCAATTTGAAAAATAAATATTTTTGCACTTTAAAAAATCAATACGGAAACACCGTAAATTATATGGCAAAGTCTCAATTAGGTTAAAGTTCCCATCAACGAAATACGACGAAAGCTTCTTCAAATTTAATGACATTCAATTGGAATTTCATTTTCAATGCAATGAAAATTATTATTATTTATAATTTCTCATTTCTTACTACAAATATACTTCACGAACATCCTTCAACTATTTTTCAAAATACTCGTTCAAAATACTCGAAAATTCCTGTATAAACAAAAAATTGGTATATTAAAAATGGCGAAAGAAGATACAAAAAAAAAATAGTTTCTATGTAACTATGCATACTTTAGGACTTTAAGTTTTTAAATTCCATTATTCAAATTGTATTTTAAAGATTTAGTTTGTAAATCTTTAAATGATAATTCAAAAAACAAAAAATTGCTCGGTCAAAAAATTATAAATCGACGAAATAAAATTAACGAATTAACAAAAGATCTTTTTAAAGATCAATAAACGTTTTAGGAATATGCAAGATTTTTCGTTTCGTTTGATAGTTTAGAAACCATCGTGAAATGTTTGTACAGAGAAATAGCTTGGAAAAGAGTCGAGTAATCGTTGAAAATGTGGACGAAGGTCGTTTATGTACAAACATGGAACGTTTCTTACCACTCTGTCTAATCAGTGTCCACATATGAAAAGGGAATAAAATAGATGCGTCCAACCATAAAAGGGAGTAGTCGATCGTCGATCGATTAATTCGCGCTTTGAGATCGACGCAATCAATTTCTAAATCGGCACGGTAAAGCAAACACGTTGCATAAATAATCGATCGAACGAATAAGCGTACCGAAAACCCGAATCAGCTCGATTGCTGTTTAAATCTGCCTACTTTGCACTCTAGTTCATTAATGAGAAAACATTTGTATCACCCGTAATAAAATGTCCGCAATTAACCTCAGCCGTATAAATATTTATTTATTTCCGTGTGATATTATTTTAATTTATTTTAATTTATTTACCAACCTTTTTTGTCATTTCCGCACCGTGAAAATTACGCGAACATTTTTTTAATTTTTATTCAGCAATGTACAACCTTAATACATAAAATATTGTTTTTAATAGTAATAAAAAAGAAAACAACATTTTTTTAATTTCCTTGCGTTCCAACGAACTTCCATCAAAAAACCATTGAAAAAAAAATTATTACCATTTTTTACATTTTTTATTCATCGTCTTAAATTTACAAAACCGATCCAAATATTTTCACACATTCCTTTCGTATATTCCGACCTAAATGATAAAAAAATATTTTTAATAAAATAGGCAAGGATCAACAAAAAAAAAAGAAAAAAAATCTGCGCAACCCAAAGTATCGCAAAACACTGCTGTATAAAATTGATTATTGGAACACGTATTTGAATAGCAGCACGTTGCATAATTGCTGAATTACCGCGTTGCATTTCTTTCGTTTCTCGTTTTGGTTTACGATCGAAAAAGTGTACAAAAACATTTTCATTCGTTTCGAATAAAACCTAAAATAACCTTTTATCCGATTGAATAAAACCTAAAATATTAATAAATCGAATAATCAAATTCAATAATCAATGAGAAAAACTTTGTTCTTTGAATGAACCGAGTTATCGGAATGAGTAAAAAAATATTAAATTCAAATACACGTGCGCGCATCCTCAAAGAAAGTTGCAAAAGGAAGCATCAAGAATTACGATGTTTCTGTACGGGCTCAAAGTCCTCAAAGTCCTTCTGGACTCAAAGTCCTGCCTTGATAGGAGAAATTTGTAAAAAGAGAAGATAACTGAACGACAGCGAGGAGAGAAAGATTTCTGCGCGTACTTTGCTCATCCCATAGCTGGAGTTAAAGACCAAGCCAATTATGAGCATCAATTCTGGTCCAGTGGCTTTCCTCTCGAACCAAGAATTATCCCTCCCCGCGACTTCGCTCTCTTCCACCCCCCCCCCCTTCCCCTCTCGCTCTTTCACATTACGTTTCGCCTCTCTCCATTGGGCAGTCAGCTCGTTCTGAAAATTCGCAAGAGATCGAGAGCTTGAACGTCTTCGAAGCTGTCGCAGTGACGACCGCTGACAGGGTTCTTAGACATTGACACTTGACACGCGGCGTTTAAATTTATCTCTATTTCTCCGATAATGCGCGGACTCGTTAAAACGCCGACTTTGTTCGTAAGAACCCGCGTATAGGGTTATCGCAATTTCGCAGCGTCCGCGAATTTTCCTTACCGCGAGAAAATCATGAGACTTATTTTGATATCAATTTGTCAGCTTTAGTCTGTAGTAATTAGGGGAATAATGAATTTATTGCGATTTCAATAATCGAGCTAACGATTATTCATACGCGTTGCTAATATCGTTATCATTATTAATAATTATCGATAAAATATTCAGTACGCTCGGATATGCTTATAACTATACAAATTATTGTTTCCATAATTAAGCAAAAAATAAAATAATGACAAAAAAAATGAAATAAAAAATACATTTTTTTTTTCAACGTGGATAAATATGAAAAAGATGGTAATGTAGATTTGTAGTAATTCGCTGATTAAGAATTCTGCGAAATATTTGCTTAATTTTCGCACCTCGAATCCACGAGAAAAAAAAAAATCGAAAAATCAACGAATTTCAAAAAACGACACATTTTTTTTAATACGATCTTTAAACAAATGGTTTTCATTGGATCCCAACCGTTAAAACTTGAGTGTAAATATCTTGAGATTTTTTTCTTTTTGTCAATTGGTGTGATAAAAACGGTGAAAAAAATTTCAATGGAACGTCTGATTGAGTTTTTGAAGAAACTTTTTTATTTCTCGATATACGTATCAAAATAATATCAGAATTCGAAGGGCATAAATAATCCGCTCTCGTTAAGAGTAAAGGAATAAAAACGTCCGGAATGAAAGATGGGCGGTTCGAGAAGAGGGCCGAGTTTCGCGAAACCGCGAAGATCCTCCCGCTGCGTGAAAGTTTTCACCGGATATGTCGTCGTTCCGCGGCATATTTGGATTCGCTCGCTCGTATAGTTTTACTTCTTTTTTTTTTGCCGTTTGTTTGGTTATTTGTTTTTTTTTTTTCAATTTTTTTATTTCAGTCGTATTCGCGGCGACAACGGGGCCACGGGGACGTAAATCTCGCGACGAGTTCTAACGGAAATTCGTGTCAACGAGTCGATAACCGGAGAAAAGTTACGGAGGGAAAGAGAGATCGCGGGATGAAAAACAAAAAATTGCCGAACAAAAAAAAACCTCCGGTTCGTGACGTCTCATATCCGGAGATACGAAAAATTGAGAGTACGAAAATATTTCACTCGAATCTCGGAGACGATCTTGATTTCGATCGCGTCATTGTCGACAGTAAAAAAAAACAAATAAAACGATGTACACTTAAAACAAAAGTTCTCCTCAATTTAACTAAAATTGAAGTTCCGAAGATTAAAGTTGAATTTGAAAAAAAAAAATATAAATAATTCTATTACTCAAAACTTATCATTTTCAATAATTATGTTCAAGTAGGTACACTTATAATATACTCGACCATAATTAACAGAAAAAGAAAAGTGTCTTTGTTTCGATAATCAAAAATATATATTTTTTTTTTCGTGAATTATTGTTAATTATAGTAATATAAATAATAACAAACATGTAATTATTCCAAACCTCAATTATGTTCAAGTAGGTACAATTATAATATACTCGACCATAATTAACAGAAAAAAAAAGTGTCTTTGTTTCGATAATCAAATATATATATATTTTTTTCGTGAATTATTGTTAATTACAATAATATAAATAATAATAAACATGTAATTATTCCAAACCATAATTCACAAAAAAATGACTTTGTACAATCGATAATAAAGAAGTGAAAAAAAAACAAAAAAAAAAAATCATTGTGTATTCGAACTAATAAAAACGTTGAAATAATTTAAATAGCGAATAATCGCAAACAACGGAGCAATTGATTGCTCCTTCTTTAAAAATGCAAAACCTCCCCTAAGCTCGTCAGACTCGACCAATAACTGTTATCGAACAAATTCTGTCACAAATCGTACCTAAGAGAGAAAGAGAGAGAGAGAGAGAGAGAAAAAAAAACCGAAACAAAGAGAAAGAGAGGAAACGAGGGAAAGCTAGAGAGTGACAGAAGAGACGAAGAAGTCTCGATATAATAAAACGTACTCCCATTAGAGTTCGATCAACTTCCCTCCGGGACCTTTACAGTTAGGTAGCCTGAATCCATCGCGAATATCATTAAACACATACCCGTGTCTACAAATATACGTAGTACGCTCAATTTCCGATATTTCCTCGTTTGCTGGTACATGGATGGCTCAACCATGGAGCACCATCAACCAAGTGTTATTTAGCGTAAATATACGTTACGAAAGGTGGAACTGACGGTCGTACGTATGGAAACTACGATCCGGCGGCTCGCCTCTGAAACGTTAAATTGCCTTATCCTTCGCTTAGGAATTTACGAGAAAACAGAAGAAACAGAGGAAGACCGGAGGAAAACAAAACGAAAACCCCATAAGATGCAAGATCAAGCAAAGGAAGTTCATAAACAACTACGTATAAATAAACAAATATATATATATATATATATATATATGTGTGTGTGTACAAAAGAAAAAAGCGTGACGATGGGCGTACGAGAGAAGACGGATGACTTTGACGAACGTCACGATGACCCAGTCCTCGTACATTTAAGATCCGCCGGATCATTCCCAGTGATAGCGTGCTCTGACATTAAAACGCTTCGGACGATCATCAATCTTCCCGACACGGGAAAGTCAATAAGAAGAAATCTCGACGAGTTCGTTTTCCACGTTTCTTTGAGTTTTTTTTTTTTTTATTTTCATATCTCTTCGCAGGTGCACTTGAGGCACAGCGCGTCAATTTTTTTTATTCGCTGATACTCGCAACCATCAATTTGCGGTATCGATATTGTTCAGTGGAGAAAAAAAAAACCCGTTTAGGCCTTACGTTCGAATTGTCAATAAATGTTTGGGTTTGGGCACGCGAATTTTTCTCTTTTCGTGGAATCCTCGGTAGGAAATGTTGGCAAACGCGGATTTCCGTGATATTGGAAAATTACGAAAGTGATTTTTTTTCTCCAGACGCTTAATTTTCGATTTGTTTTCTCTCGAAGCTGCTTCGTTACGTATATTCGATTAAAAAAAAAAAAAAAAAAAAACAATACCAACGATAAATATCTTATTATTTATTCGTTATTTATTTATTCCTAAATCTTGGGTTTGCTTCGTTGCTCTCAGCGTCGACTCGACGATCGAAAATCTTCGATATTTTTCGCCGGCCTGAATTTACGACCTGTTGGAAAGCAACGAAATTTCAATTCCTCATTTTGAATTTATTTGCATGCGTGTTTTTTTTTTTCATTATCGTTCCAAAACAAAATACGCAATTTTGTTTTGTTGATTGCTGAATGCCGATACTAGAACACGTTTTAGTAACTATCCAGATCCAAAGATTTTCGAAATAAATTTCGGGTGTTGAAATGAAAATTGCGAATTAAAGGACGCGTGCGGTATGACTGAAGTTCGAAAATCACTCGGGCGTTGATAAAACGTTTTGTTTTTTTTATCGGAGGTGTACGTGTGTATGTGTGTCAATTTGTATATAAGCTATCCCAAATTTATCGAGTTTTCTATCGAGCAGGGGCAACTCCGGAAGTTCGCTATTTCACCGGCGCATGCGTGTCTGAAATTATAATTGATTATTATAAATCGATTTTGTTCCGGCAAATCGATATTAATACGTCGCGATAGATCGTGATTCGGATATGTAGGATTACGTTCATGTAACAATCGTTCGAGATCGCGTTATCGGCATGGTAAATATCGGTATGAAAAGTAACCTGTATGAAGGAAGGGGGGGGGGGTACCATGTAACTTTAGTTGCTAACCGCGTATGCCAGTCTCGACGAAAGGACGAATAGCCAATGCACGTTCCCCCGGATAATTAATAACGTACAATTTGATTATGCATGTACAGTTATGGAGGAGAAACGAAGCTCTTGTTACGCTGAATCGTTTTATTATTCCGTGAATTATGCGAAAGTCCAATAGAAATGAAATTACGATAATCGATAAAAGGATCACCGATGTGCGTGCTACGAACGATAGGAAAGTGTCCGCCGTTGTACGGAAATCGAAACGCCGTTGCGTCAATTCGATTTTCGTTCAACGGAGATTCCAGAGATTTTGGAAATTTGGATCGCGAACTGTTTTTAATAAGGGAAAACGTGAAAACTTAAATGGCAAATCATCGGAATACTGGGGAATCAAAATTACTGATGGAAATGAAAAATGAAATGAATTCAAGAAATGAAAAATGAAATGAATTCAAGAAATGAAAAATGAAATGAATGCAAGAAATGAAAAATGAAATGAATTCAAGAAATGAAAAATGAAATGAATTAAAGAAATGAAAAATGAAATGAATTAAAGAAATGAAAAATGAAATGAATTCAAGAAATGAAAAATGAAATGAATTCAAGAAATGAAAAATGAAATGAATTAAAGAAATGAAAAATGTAATGAATTCAAGAAATGAAAAATGAAATGAATTCAAGAAATGAAAAATGAAATTAATTCAAGAAATGAAAAATGAAATGAAGTAAAGAAATGAAAAATGTAATGAATTCAAGAAATAAAAAATGAAATGAATTAAAGAAATGAAAAATGAAATGAATTCAAGAAATGAAAAATGAAATGAAGTAAAGAAATGAAAAATGTAATGAATTCAAGAAATAAAAAATGAAATGAATTAAAGAAATAAAAAATGAAATGAATTCAAGAAATGAAAAATGAAATTAATTAAAGAAATGAAAAAATGAAATATAAACAAATTAAAAAATAGGCGGGATCGCAACGACGCTCCTCCAACAGAAATTTGACGAAGAATCGCGTACTCTAATATAAAATCCCTACAGGGATTTTATAGGACCGTTGTGCAACTCCAATGTCCACATTTGGTGGATTCCTCTCGATAATTACGATTGACGGCGTTGAAGATTAGTTTTTTTTTTTTTTTCTAACTTTGAGCCGGAATGTGACGAATCGTAGAAGAAATATATTTCAGTGAGCTTGAATTACGTGTTTAATGATTTATTCGCAAAATGCACCTACATCGTTTAAAAACTCAAAACGGAAAGTTCTGTAAAGGATGGAAAATGGCGCGTAATTTACTCGAATTTCAATCAACCAGGAATTAATATACGACGTTCCTGTTAAATCTTATTTACTTTTTACAAAAATATATCTTATTTTTCAAAATCCTTTTTATTTAGTATTCTAACTTCAACAAAAAATAATTTTTGGTTCAGGAACAAAAATTCATTATTAAAAAAAAATGTAATTCTCATTACGAAATTTAGTTAAATTAGTACTCGCACGTAAAAAATAAAAATACGATTATAAAAAAAAAAAACAATATTTTATCTAATACCGACAAAAAAAAGATTGCCTCGATGCAATCTTCGAGGTCTTTAAAAAGTCGAAAACTCCAGAAGCAACAATTGCCAATGAAGTTTCCATCGTTGGAATTCAACGAAGCTAATATTTTTCTTAGCAAATGTTCTTTCGCCGATTTTCTCGATTTCTCATTCAGCAGATATGCAACAAATCAGCGATGTATAATTTTCGATAATAAAAATACGAAATAAAAAAAAAGAAAACAAAAAAAAAAAGGAAAATTCGTGGCGTTCGAACGATGCGAACTTCAATCCCATAAATAATAATAATAAAAAATAATAAATACGACGGGACTTCGTTCTCGACGATATACACGTCGTGGAAATTGCGTCGTGATTCCGGTCGTGAGAAAGTACCCCAAAACAACTATAATGCGTGCAACGAAAAGGAAAAAAAAAAGGTGATAAGAAGTCTCGGAGTATCGATAGGTGTTACGTGTGTAGGAGAAGCGGCCGGGCGCGTGATTTTGATCTTCGATTCAGGTGTGCTCATAGGTATATCGGAGCAGACGTGTGCGAAAACTCGCTAACGAGGTTGACGACAAGACGAAGCCGCGAGCGTTAGCTTCTACGCCTTCTTTCGAGCTGCGTTCTCCAGTACTCACGTATACACTTTTGATACACATTGCGGGGGCAACTCTCATCTCGTTCTTTACGAAGACGATACGTGCTGAGTCGAACGTAGAGACGTGTAGAAAACCAGCTTCGCGGACTTGTATAAATGTTGCACGGGGAGCAGGTGGAGGTGAAAGAAGAGGAAGAAGGAGAAGCAATAAAACAAGCAAAGTCGCGAGATCGAGAATCGTATAAGCTTCCGTTTGCCGATCGTAAACCAAAAGTCCCTCCGACGAACTATTTATAAAGGGTGCATCTTGTAAAAATAAAAAGTTAAAAATAAAATATTCGAAAAAGTTTCGTTACGTATTTTCGTTTAAACAGAATTATCAACGATCGATATCTTATTATTTATTCGTTATTTATTTATTCGTAAATCTTGAGTTTGCTTCGGTGCTCTCAGCGTCGACTCGACGATCGAAAATCTTCGATATTTTTTGTGGCCCTGAAGTTTAACGACCTTTTGGAAAGCAACGAAATTTCAATTTCTCATTTTGAATTTATTTGTGAATTAAAGAATGCGTTTCAACGACGCGTATGTTCAACGTAATTTCGATCAGACTTTGACGAGATTTTATCTGTTTAAAGATTTCTTCCTACAAATATCTTCTCGAATATTCCATCGCCCGTTATCTAAATTGAAGAAATATTTATCAAACTCGTTTAAAAAATTCTTATTGAAAGCTTCCGACCAGTAATTGTGAAAAATAATTGCGTCCTGATATGAAGGAATTAAAAATCACTAATCCTTTTTGTTTACTCTATCACTCTTAATTCCACTTCGAAGTATTACATTACCGAAAAGTAATAAAAATCATTCAAAACCCAGGAAAACAATTTCTAACGTCGCCTGTTTTAAACGTTAAAGAAAACAATGTTTTTTTTTTTTTTTCAAATTTTCTTTCGCCAGTTCGAAGTCACGAAAATTACGCAAAAATGTTTTCAGATTTTTATTTATTTTTATTTCTATCGAACGATATTTTGAATGATAAGGAAAATATATTCAGTTTTTTAAAAATTGATAACGCAGTCTTTGACCCCATAATCATCTTCTTATTACGTACTCCTCACGTTTGGTCATTCTTTTTTGGAGAATGATTAATTTGGGACACCCTATGTACAAACTGACACACGCACGCATAAACTTACGCACATATTGCAGCAGGTTCGCTTCGTACTTGCAGATTTATACGTATGCTTGTGATGAAACAGTCGCAACGAACAGGCCATGTCGCCATATCTGATAACTCTATCAAGATTTAAGATAGGAAAGCCCCTCTCATCTATAATGCAACATATACGTATGCGGCGATATAACGCGAAGCGCATTTGCGGGAACGTGGAATGGAATCTACCTGTTATCACGACGCTTTACACCGTCGCGAAATGGAACTTAGAAATATCGCGGAACGAGAGAATTTCAAGAAAAAAATAAATGCCTCAAGAGCGCAGCGAAAAAATTGTGCAAGGACAATTTTCCGATACGACAACAAAAAAAAAGCAACTTTTTTTTCAAATTTTTCGCCTCACCTTCATCAAAGGAAATTTCACCGTTTTCGTAGAGAATTTATCGCTCCACGAGCAGCGATAAAACTTTATCGAAATTGGCTCGTTCAATTCCCGAGACAATTGTGGAGGTACTTTGGTAACTGGACTTGTTGTAACTACGTTTTCGATAATTCGGTATTGCTTTGGTAACAGAAAAGTGATCGGCTTGATAGCTGCTTTGCGAAACAAAAACAAATCGTTCAAACTTTTGCCAAAAGATAATACGATCATTTGAATTCACGTTGGCTAAATTTTATCAGGTTTTTTTTCCGAATCGAATGAAATTCGTTTGGAGGTCAAATTTGAAACGAAACGAACGGCTAAAACGTGACAACAATATCACTTGTCAAGTTCTGAGCGATAAGTGTACCAGAAGTATATTAAAAACTAATTGAATTTCTTATCACCAACGTTTCACGAAACGTTCAAGTTTCCGTCGTTGGATTTTCGATGGAATTTTTCACATCCATATTTCATTTCCTCATTTTTATTACTACTATAATCAATTTTTGTTTTTTTTTTTTTTTTTTTTTCAAATTGCCATCGAAAATCTCCAACGGGAATGTGAAAGATCATCGAAGCGATTTTCGTAGCGATAATTAACAAGGAGAAAAATTGCAGATATTGATAAACTGTTTTTCTCGTACAATGTAGGATTTTAAATCGACGAAAAAAAAAAGGTACGAAGAGATCGATTCGATCATTTTTATAGCCTGTACAGAACGGTTGAAAAAACGAAAAAAAATGTATCTCCCAAACGCTGAGAATGAAGAGTTTACTTTTTTCGTAATCGTCGTTACAAAAAAACATGAAAAATATTAATGATTTTTATTTAACGAAACAAAAAGTTTGTTGAAAAAATAAGTTGACTTTTATCGAAACTATTATTTGTGGAAAAGGCCATGACGACCGCTAGGACCGTTGTAGGAAGAGTCAAGAGAGCTGTTTATGATACGCCTGAATAATTTCCGGCTGTTCGTGTCTTCGTCGATCGTCGCCGCCTTTTCTCTTCCGCTAACAGTACACGCAATTTAAGTGTTTTCTGCGTACGCGGGGATGCATAAAATCGAGACGCGATAGATCGATATGCGTTGTGATGCTCGAAAAATTTTATCGTTTTCAGAACTAATTGTACGTATAGACTTGTAACTATTCAGAAACAATTTTCACGTAACTGTCACCAGTGTTTTTTCCAATTACGAAGCTCATCAGAAATGAGTTTTTTGGTACAATTTCCAATCCTCGAATTCTCCCAGTGATTCCTTCTTAACCTCCTCAATCGTGGAAAATTTCCGTCCTTTCGTGGCACTTTTGAGTTTTGAGAAGAGACAAAAAAAAGGTCGCGGTCAAGTTCGTTCAATACGTTGGTTGAGGCATAATCGCGTTCTTGTGTTCTCGCCAAAACAATCACGAAGAAGCGACGACGCGCGAGCAGATGGATTATCGATTTTCGATAGCAAAGCACAATCGCCGAAGACACCCAAACACGTAAGGTAACGTTATCAATGCTCGGGCATAAGTTTGAATATTTCTCTATATTAGCAATATACGTAAAAAGTAACAAAATTAATCAACAATAGTGATAATCATAAATAATAATAATAATAAATAAATAATAATAATAATAATAATAATAATCATTAATAATAATAATAATAATAAACAATAATAACACTTCCTAACATTGAGACACGCAACTGTTCGTTCACATGGACGATACAATAATTGCTATCGAAAAACTTATACAATTTGCCATAATACAACATTTTAATAAATATAATTAAAAATATTCAACCGTCCAGCGTTTGATGTATGCGTTCTGAAAACTAGAATTCACGAGCTTGATGGTAGTTCCAGTAACTCCTTTCAAAACTGATCCTTAATAATAAATAATAAATTCTTCAACTTCAACAACTGTTAACCGTCCGAGAATTGGTACCGTTGCCTTTGTGTTTATCAAGAACATACTAAATATCCAATATGGCGTCAGCACATGTCGGGAACACATGTAACCAACCTAAAAAAAAAAAAAAAAACATCGAAAATCAAATAGCCCGCGAAATTTGAAAAGTCAACTAGTTTTTGTCGTTGAAGAAACCTCGTACCGTTTATCCGTCTTTAATGGTGTCTATGTTGACCGCGTTAACGGTCCTTGAACGAGAAAACATCGAGGTGACGGAAAATATGCGCTTTTGTCGAGGAGTATCAACGGTAATGCGCATACTCGAAGGGATCTACGGAACACGAAAGCAAAGAAGCAACGCAACGTTGGAGAACGAAGAACCGGAACATCCAAAGTATACGTTTCGAAGATTAAAGTTTCCGGGACGGTTACCGTACGCCCAGCCAGTGCCATTTTTACCACTTCTTCGTATACGTATATGAGAATAAAAAAAATTGAGAAAGATACGAGGAAAAGAGTCGTTGGGCGGGCACGTTTAATCCGCGAGAAAAGCAACGAGAAAAGCACGTATCACGTGACGATCGGACCATGAAAAGGCACCAATGATTGTATCATTATTCGACCATGGTTGCCTTTTTTTCCTCGATCTTTTCCGTATCGCGAAAGTCGCTCGTGCGTTTCCCAACTTTTCTGTGACTTTTTACTTCGGACGATGGATCGTTCGGTTTTAACGGTAATAAAATTGAATGATGGACATTCGCTCGAAGCTTACATCGTTCGGGTACGAAATGTTTCAAAAATTTCTTACTCCGACTTTATCATCCAAAAAATTTGTAACTGACTCTCTTGGTTCTAAAAAAAAAAACGAAATAAAATGTCTAATTGAAGAAAAAATCATTTCCGTTGCGCTCCAACGTTGCAAACTTCGACAACACGGATGGACGATGAGATTGAAATTTGCAGTATTGAAAAATCACGGAAATTATTTTCAGATAAATTTCGCAGATTTATCGACAAGCCAAACCAGCCAAATTAATGTTGAGTAACAATGGAAACGATTATATCGTTTCGAATGTTTATTGAACGATGGAATGTTTAATAAATATAGAAAAAAAGAATTTTCGTTGGCTTTCTACGTTACAAAATATATCGTCATAACTGACACAGTGATTTGACCAAGTTTACGTAATTTAGACGCAACGAAAAACGCGTTTTGATTTTCTTCGTTTTTACGGCGATCGAAAATCGTATTTTGGTGACCGACTGATCCAAAATCCTTGGAACTATTGATGTTACGATTACAGTGTGAAATCACCCGTGTTTCCACGATGTAACAGAGAGAAAGAGATCGATCGATTGATTGATTGATCGATTAGTTTAATACGCCCTAGAATACTATTCGCGAAAAGTAAACAAAAATACAATAAAGAAGAATACAATAAGCACGATAAAAAGGGTAGATTCAAAAATTTAAACAATCTTAAAACTAGTCTTAAACTAAAAATAAAAATAGAAGTATAACTGAGAAAAAACGATAATAGTAAATAAGAGAGGGAGAGGGAGAGGGAGTGAAAGAGTCGGAGGAAGAAACATTTAAAAAGAATCTCTGAGATAAGAAAGCTCTCAAAGATTTTGCAACGTCGCGATAGCTCGGTACGTCGTTTCGAAAATACGAGCAAACTCGTAATCGCGAAATCAAAAGTAAACAGAGATAGTACACGATCGAAGAGTTGTGAAAAAAAAAAAAAAAATAGCTGAACGTGCGTAGGCGCGAATTGCGTCGATGAGTTGATCGAGGAAAGATCATAACGATAAGAAAACTACAATAAATCACGAAAGCGTGATAGCAAAGTAGCATGGAGCATCAAAATACAGCGCTGATGATATTACTCCGCTCTTATTTTTTCGCCAAAGTAATCGAACCAATTTCGCACAGCGGGCATGATCACATTGCCCGCTGTGCGAAATTACTATCGGACTTTTATTATTTCAATTACTTGCTTTTTACAACTTTCGATAAAAAAAAAAGAAAAATCACCGGAGATGAGAAAAAATCTCGTTTAATTTGTTGATTTTTTGCATCGTTATTGAAAAAAAAAAAATAAAAGCTCGCACACAAAAAATTAACAGCCGCGGATTCTTCGACCTCCTCGTGCTTAATTCACGAGTAACGATATCGCGTCACCTTGAATGCGCTTTGCACCGATGCAGCAAAGCCCCTTTGTCGGGCCCGAACGACAATACGAGGCGGGGTAATTGCCTTGAAACGCTCCTTCGTTTATTTACCGAGGGCAATTCAATTACCGGCAATACAATTTATTGGAGGAAATTCAAACCGAAATTAGAGACATCCCGAAAGACCTTCGCAAAACTTTTTTTTTTTTCAAAATTTACGTATCGATTGGGACTACTAATTTTTTCAATATTTACTTTTCCAAAATTGAGGCAACATTCAGAAGAAACGTCGAACAAAACGTTTTTTTTTTTTTTTATTTCAAACAAAAAATGTTGTATTGAACAAAATTTGATTTTAAATAGATAAATTTTATCAAAAATGGAAAACGATTGATATTTGCATTATTGAAGTACATTTCTATTTTTTGTTTAATTCTTATTTATGCATTTTTATTATTACTTAAAATATTATTTTTTAATTAAAATTGTGAATTTTTAATAAAACAGAATTTTAGCGTACCAAACCCACCGAAATAAAAGTCAAAGCATTGAAAAAATTTGATTTTCAATCCTTCTTGAAGATCCAAACTTCAAAATCACGATGGAAAATGAAGACAACCCTAATAGGCAACGAAAACAATTATTCTTTAATTTCTCAATGTTTATTCATCCATAAGAATAATCACGAAAACGAACAACAAATATTTCTAGTTTTATTTCGAAATCGAGAATTCCAATTTGAAAACGAAATATTTTACAAAACAGACAACGAGGAAACGAAATTCGTTTTCGAAAAAAAAAAAAAAATAATAATAATAAAACTTTCAAGAGTCCGTAACTTTTGGACTCATTTTTTTTTTTTTTGTTTATCGAGCCAATATTTTGTATTTTTGAAATCGTACGTTTTCTAATATTTCATCGATCGATTCCACCATCGACAATCGATGTTCCGCCGAACGGAGGAAATATTCCGAAGGATAGTCAAACAGAAGGTTTTACGGGAGAGCCATTCACGAGTACCGATATCTCAATAGGGAAATGTCATCGGCTCCGAGACCTTGATCGAATCCGAGTTCAATACCAATTCGACACAGTGAATTAAAGTGAAAAGGCTCTCGCGTACGTGTGGCACACGAGCGTTTATCGAAAAGTTTTTTCTACCCGGATATAAAATTGTGAACGCGTCAGGTGTGCTTGTTATCACGTGTGATCCCAATATTGCAATATCATGTTTTTTTTTCCTTGGCCTCACTGACTATATCTTGGCTCGAAGAGAAACCAAAAATTCCAATCAATGTGTATCAATTTTAAAATAAAATTAATAAAACGATCAATAAATCAAATAAAATGTAAAATCATAATTTATCAAAGTTTCAATTATCAAAAATCAATGAAAATTCGTTATAATTGTTTACTTTTCGTGACGTTCTATATTTTCATGCGTTTCTAAACGGAAAATCACTTAAACGTGTTCGCGTATTTTTATTAAATATTTTCGGGCTCGAAGAGAACAAATTTTTGGATGTTAAAAAAATTAATGGAAATTGCACTAAAAAATATCGTTTTCTTCGAAGTACGCAAGGTTTATCATGATAAAACGATACTTGTTTCGTCGTCTCGATTAATGAAAAGTCATTTCCAGGGAATCGATGACTCATCGTCGATCGAACGAATCGATTTATTTTTCAAATAATTTAAAAACAGAAAAAAAAATATATATATATATATCTTAGATATTGTATTACCGGAGATAACAAAAGGTAAAAATTCTCGTCGTTCGATTAATCGTTTTTACTTACTTTTGAATCAACTCCACTCGCACATTTTCAGACTTGGCGGGGTTGTCGGATCGCGTCTGACGCACTTGAAAAAATCGGTGTTGAGAAGAGATAAACAAAAAAAAAAAAAATAATAATAATAAAACAAAAAATAAATCACTGATAAATCACTCCGATATCGTAGCTAATTTTTCTTTTCTTTGGCGCTTAGAGTTTCATTCACGTGTCAACTTTGAAAAAATCCAGCACGTTTCGATCGGTTGGTAGATGATTATGATCTCCCAATCTCGCTCGATCAATAGTCGACGATCGAAAATAGAAACGAATTAATTTGAGTTGTAAAAATGTTTATCTTTATTTTTCTTCTTTTTTCGAAAGGAAAATAAAGCGATGCGCACACGTGGAGGACTGTGCGCCTAACAGTTCCCGTGAACCGTCGGCTCGCTACTGAAGTGTCGCGTACCTGTGAGATCACATTAGAGAGAGGGGAAAAACTCGGAGTAACGGGCTTCGAAGAGCTCGGCAACTTTCGCGGTCGCTATTCGGTCATTCTCGTGTTTCACGTTTCCAACCACCTTCGTAATCCCCAATAATTATTTTATCTCTTTTTTTCCTTCCCTTTCCTTCTCCTTTTGTCTTATCAAAGATTGCGTTTATCAAATTCCGAACTTTTGTCGCGACGGATCATCGGATATGCTCGTACGATCAAGAATTCGAGTTTCATCAAATTTTAGAGTGAACCGTGACGATTTTTTTATTTTTTCATCAAAGATTGCAGCCGGAAAATTTCTGTGTTTAATGGAATCGATATCATCAAAGGAGAGCCGAACTAAGAAATGGAATTTCCGGGCAATCGGCGTTTGATCGTACGAATTAAACGATAACATTTTTTTTTATTATTTATTTAGTATATTTATTTAAAACAATATTACCATATTTATTATTATGTTTGGATTTCTATTATTATTATTATTATTATTATTATTATTATTATTTACTACGAACAAACGAATTAAACAATAAAATTTTTTTTTAATTTATTTAGTATATTTATTTAAAACAATATTACCATATTTATTATTATGTTTGGATTTCTATTATTATTATTATTATTATTATTTACTACGAACAAACGAATTAAACAATGAAATTCTTCTTTTCATTAATTATATTTAATTAAAACAATCTTACTGTATTTATCATCATTGTGTTTGGGTTTGTTTGGGTTCATTATTATTCTATCTTTGATTACGGTTGAAAAAATAAGCAATAAAACTATTCTCTATATTTACTTATTGCATTAAATACAAAAAAAATTGCATTGTATTTATTGTATTTATTGTTATTACATTATTTACTATAATCGAATAAATTAAAGAATAAAACGACTCTTTATGCTTATTTGTTACGTTTATTCGAACGATTTTTACGTATATTTAATTATTGGCAATTAAGTAAAGATCTGCTAAAAAGAAAATAATAATGTTTCATCAAATTATAAATTGCAGATTTGAGGCTGAAGAAAAAAAAAATCGTGGAGTTTTCGTTCTTCGGGCGTGAACTGAATTCTGTTTTCAAGCTGAACTCGTACGCTCGTCTCGCTGGACGAGTGCGTCACGATCCCTATAGCGTAACATTATATGCGAGAATTTTTTCACAGAGGGCTCCTCCGAGTGTGCGCCTGCTCCTGAAAATGTTCCAAGCCCCACCGATTGCCCTCTCCCTTCCTCTATCGTTCCATCATAGCCAGCCACGAGTAACCCGTGTTCAAGCTCTGATACAACACATCGAATAGAGCTCGTACTCGTCACGAATATTGCGCTCGGAACACCAGGTGTACACGAAGAACGTAAATTCACGAAAATTGAAAATTACGTTTGCAAATAAAAATGACAAAACGATGAAACCTTGGATTATTAATAAGAACGTCTCTATTTTTTCACAATATTTAATAAATAACAAAAATGATTTTTTTTTAAATAAGTCTAATAAAAAAATCAAGAAAATACGTAATTAAACAAATATGATAAAATAATTGATGAATAAATAAATAAAATAATGATAAAAAATACGTAAAAGATAGGAATCGAATATATAATTTTCAAAAATTAATGAAATAATAAATAAGTAAATAAATCTAAAAATAGAGCGACAGAAATGACTAATAAATTCTGAATTGGTAATAATTATTCATAAATATTCGGAATAATGACGGATAAAATGATAAATCGCAATTTTTGAAAAATCAAGCTTGACAGAATGATCAATCAGTTAACACTTAAAACTCTTTCTGTCGTTTCTGTTCATCCGTAGAATCGAATCGTTCATTAGAGATTGAATAGATTTCACGGAGAATCCGCGCACAGTTGCAAAAAAAGGACAAAAAAAAAGCTCATCGACGATTGAACTCGACTCGATACTTATTTATCTCCGATATCGCGCGGAACAATTTCCTCGGCTAAACTTGTCTTATCTGTGTCATATTCATCGCGTGTGATAAATTATTACCCCAATTTAACCTCGACGATAGCCTCTATAGAACCTTATTTTTTTAACGTTAAAGTTCATATTGCATTTAAGTATATAATATTTAATATTACATTATTTACATAATATTATAAAATTTTCACAGCCACAAATTTATATAATATTTAATAAATTGAAAAAAATTCAGAAAAAAATAAAAATTTTACAAATATTCAATTTCCATAATTATTTATAAAGAAATCAACAATTTTTCTTATCAGTGTTCGTGCCATCATTTTTTCGTATTCGCGTAAAAAATTCTCCATATCTCTACGTGTCACTGAAAATTTTATCTTTGAAGTATTTTTAGGTCTTTGTCTTCGCTTTTTATTTTCCTATTTTTATAATTATAAATAATATCTATGAAAATAGGAAAATAAATCGTTTGCAACTATCTCTAAACGCAACGAATTTGTTTTCTCACTTCTTTATATTAATTATTATATTATTATATCCAAAATGAAATTGTCAAGAAATTTCGCGATTTTTATCACCGAATTTCCATCCGGTAATGCGTTAATGGATTATTCGTTTTGCTCGAGACTGTACTCGGACGTATCCACGAGTAGATACGAAGCAAGAAAATAAAGAAAAAACGAATACCGATTAATTTACAACTCTTTAATATTAATAACTCGCATGGCCGTGACGAAAAGGCCGGTAAATACCTTTTTTAAGACTTGTTGCACGAGATAAAAATGTAATATAAACTCCGAATAAACCTTGCGCGAATTATTCTTCGAACGGCGAATTTTACGTCGTCGAGTTTTATGATTTTTATCTTTCAATATAATTCGGGCTCGTCGAAGCCCCTCAGTCCATCAGGAAACGATGCATTTTCGTGAAAGATCCGTTTTTTCGTTGCAAGAAAAAAAAAAACAATTTTTTCTCGCGACTAAAAGTTTATTATTTAATCGATTGAAGTAGCCAATTAAATTCTTCATTAAGAATGATCGAACGAAGAAAACGGTACAATTGGTAAAAAAATTGAACGATCAATTTTTTACGATGTTGAAGCTTAACTTCATCGAGAGGCAATGAAAATTCTTTCTTTTTTTTATTGCTTTCCAATCCCCCCCCCCCTCCGCCATTGAGAATTTCAATTAAAACTTGATCAATTGGGCTTTAGATCTCTGATAAGAATCCTGCATCGTTCGTTCGGACGGTATCACTGATACGAAATTCACGACGCTTGAGTTTGCATCGTTGGAAACTCAACGAAAATTCATTTCCATAAGTCAACGATTCAAGCACATTCGCGTTAGAAATTTCCGATTTGAATGTCCAAAAAGCAATGAAACAAAGATTGGAGAAATGTAAATGGAATAAAATAACGAAGATAATAATCAAGAAATTAAAAATGACATCGATTAAATACAATTAAGACCAATCATTTCAATTAAACAATTTTTATTTCAATTATTCAATTATTGTTTCAACTATTTCTTTTACATAAATCCAGTCGTTTTATTGAACTAATATTTGTTCAATTTTCTTATCGCGTTATCAGGGATATAATCAAACGCGCCCATGAATGTATCTCGTGTTAATGAACAATAACAAAATGAGAATTATGCAATATTAAGGAGGGACTAGAATGAAAACGGTTGAAAGAAAAAATGGCAGTTCGGGGAGCTCCGAATAATAAAAATGACAATACGAAGGAGGTCAATCGTAAATAATACTCGAACTTACGCGAGAAACTCGAAGCGTCGTTTCAAAAGCCAGCAGGGTTTCGACGCGATAAAAAAAAAAGGTGGGGAAAAAAAATTAATTCAAAGCGCGAAATATCCGGAGAGAAAGCATCGAGAGCGAACGGCCGATCTTTTTTATCGTTCCTCCTTCAACTCAAATGTTTTAAAAATTATTATTTTGCGGCAACGTTACACACGCGTAAAGTTAACGCGTTACGATAGGGAACCACCAAGTATCGGATACTCTCTTAATGCTTTAATGTCTTAACGTCGCTGTGTTCGATTTAATGCGCTAATTATAAATAGTCGAAAGATGTTGCTGCCCGTGTTACGAAATCTCGTTTTCATTAACCCATTTGCATCCTTCGGAATAATCCCCGATTTTCCACTGAATAATCCTGACGCAAATGGAACAAGTTTGGTCAGAAATGATTTACATTTTTTCTTGTTTTTTTAATAATATTTTCATAATTCTATTTCCATAATTCTATAAATATTTCCATAATGTTCATGGGTCATTTAAAATCTTGATATCGGATGCTTAATAATCGAGAAACTTTTGTAAGTCAAAATAATTCGTTTCAAAAGCCACACCGCTTCCCCCTCTTTCGATCAAGCTGAAATTTTGCACAAACGTCAATTTAAATATTTGAATAATTTTTCAATATTTTCATATCTCTTTGAAATATTAAATGTATTTAAATATCCCTCCATTGTTTTCCTCCTGTATCTCCCTGAAACGTATTTAAATGTTTTAACCACTTAAATATTTAAAATATTTTCGAAAACCCTAAAAGGATTTTTGACGCCTATCGGGATATCGTATTTCAAAAATTATTTATTTTAACGCGTGTCGCAAGCTCTCATCGGTTGTTTACTTTTTTTTTTGCCATTTGAAAGCTATAGTATTCAATGTTTGGTTCGTGTCGCCTACACTCGTGTGACTAAACCGGCCAACAAAGCGAGAAATTGAAGATTGTGCGCGCGAACGATATTCACGTCGCAGCAACACTGTTGGATCGATAAATATCCACGAAATACGACGAATTTCGTACGCTATTACGAATTCACTGCCGGCCAAGGTCGCACGACGAATTTATCCATTGTTGACAAATACGAGATTGAGCCTTACGTGGCAAACTTCTACGACGTGCAGAACAGTATCAAACTCGAAACACGAACGTTTTCGTGTCTCCTCAAACACGTAAAAATATTATCGTCACATTCTTCATAAAAATTACGATACTTGTTTATTATTATTATTATTATTATTAATATTATTATTATATTAATTGTTATAACGTGCGATTGTGGAACGCTTGCAAGCGAGAAAATTTGCCTATATTGAATCTCGTTGTAACGACATGTTGAAAATGTACTACGTAACAGGTGAGTGCGAGAGAGACAACGGAAAAATTCTAAACCGCGATTTCTCAAGAACGAGATATTTTTATGAAATAATATTTAAACGAAAATATATTTTTATAAATATTTTATTTTACATATTTTTTAAATTAAGAACGCTCGAGTTTTTATTGCAAACTTGAGAAAAGCCGATGGCCGATGAGAAAACGGATTTCGTAAATTTGTAAGGTTATGTCGATCTCCTACACGTTTTTAATCAAAGTAATACGTTCAATTAGATTAATTTAGATAACTTTAAGATACACTGGATAAGTAGATAACATTGTGAAATAATTCTTAGAAATGAAGCGTCTCAGTTGAAGCAAGCGGTTTTTGTTTTATATATTTAAAAAATTATTCGTAATGAATTTATACATCGAAAAAATAATAAATTTTGTTGCTCCCTTGCAGGAAATGAACTTATTTAATATTTCTCTGAAAATTACGATATTTTCATATGTAAACAATGCCCGTAGCAAGACGGCGTAAATATTCGGGGCAATGACGATAAAAAAATCGTAGCTAACTGAATGATGTAACCGAGGCGTGTGCACGCGAAGAATTCATCGGAATAAACAGTTCGGAATCCTGCTCGCGCGAACCGAAAGATGACACGAGCATTCGTTGAAATCGCTAAAAATAAAAGGACCTTCGCATCTCGTGAAAGTCCGTAACGACCTCTCATCAGTATGTATCGGATATCTAAAATTTTCGATCCGCTACAGCATACGATTATCCCCCCAAAAATCGTCGAAGAACGAAAACGTCGCGACTCACCTACGAATATTGAGGAGCTCCAGTAACTTTAGTCTCATCATGACGGATAATCCTTTGCAGCGAACGCGACGTACACACACTCACGAATATCCGAAGCAACGAAGAAATTTTTCGGGACGCAAATTCGCTCGACGCGGCAAAAAAAAACCGGCCGAAAAAAAAGTGAGAAATAAAAGACGCGAGTTTCGCGACGTAACGCGTGTCTGGTTCGAAAACAAACTGTTGTGCCAGCGTATTGTAACAACATCGGAAATTTGTGGGGCGCGCACGCGCGCGCGCGGTTGAGAGACCGTTGCAGCCGGATTTCACGCACGAGCCACCACGACCGTTGGCTCTGTCACGTGCCAAAAGATCGGGCCAATTGGAAGACTTCGAGGGTTGAAACGAGCTCGCGTCATTGGTCCAACGCGTTACATCAGGCTTTCCTCTGCTTTCCTCTATCTAAGTTTCTCTTTCTCTCTATTCTTTTTCTTCACCTGTTTCTTGTGACGCCTTACCCCTACCTCGCAGCTCCCCTCCCTCTCCGCCCACTCCCCGCAACGATATTCTCACTTCCGAACCGTTTCAACGGTAATTGTGCCTATTTACAGCCAACCGAGAAACGCTCCCAAGCCAATCGATGAGAATCCACGGAATTCGTCATTATCCGTAATGATTCGCACGCGAGCCAGCTGTTCGGGCCTTGACGTATGGACGACGAATTTTATGAGAGATACAACAATACTTTTTTATTCTTTGAACATTTTCAGCTCGTACAGTCTCTTTGGAAAGCCCGAATTACAAAAAAGCGAATTTTTTTACGCATAGGTTATGTTCGATTCTCGAAGATAAAAAATATCTAGGTTTGGGTTTGTTTGGGTTGTCGGATTTCGTTTTATCGGGACGTTCTGAAATATTCGTCAAATTGGAAGTTTCGAATAGGACTGTACGCGCGAAAAAAAATAACGCGTCACGAACAATCAATTTTTCATTTAGGCATCACCAATCGATGGAGTAACGGTACCGACGAGTAAATTACTGACAATCAATTAACGTAGCCAAAAGATTAGTCATGAAAACCCACAAGTTTGCCCTTCCGTCGATGTGATTTACGATCATCCGTCCATCAATCGCCAACCAAGTTGTTAGTTATGCAGCCGCTCCTGTGGAAGTGGCGCCTTCCGCGACCGACCCTGACACGTCCCACTTGCAATAATAGCGCGCACGCGCTCATCCTTGCGTTCATTTTTATCGAATCCGTCGAAATATTTCGCCACGGCTAATAAATTTACAATTTTGTACTGACTTGCACCATTTATTTGTTTTTACGAATTTACCAATATTTCTGATTACCTGATTATGATTTTTATTGTTTTGATATAATTTTTTATGATTTCCGAACGACAAATCTTTAAATGACATTTTTTTTAATATTGTTTAAGATGTAGAACGAAGGTAATGGATTTTCTGGCCGCGTCTTGAAAAAGATCGAATATACGTTGAAGACGATAAAAAGTCTTTTTCACAGAAGTTCGAACCGCTCGGTTCTCAGTGTATGGACGCTTTGTTTACTCTTTCTTTCTCTCTCTTTCTTTTTTGTTTACTGTGTCGCTTTCGCCGGGTGGCTCCGACGAATGACCGTTAAACTCCGTGCGGTCAGAGCTGCGCAGTAGCAACGAAGTCAGATGTGCCTAGAAGGACAGTTCTTAAGGATTATACGTGCCGATTCTGCTGGGGGCTGCCCCCGTTGGTAGTTCTCGAGTAGTGGCGCTGACGGCGGTTTTCATTCTCGCTCTCGCTTTCTCTCGTGGGCATAGCTTCGGGGCATAGTCGTGCCTTGCTTCCTCTTATAGGTATTGTAATATATAGGATGCCCCACGACGAATTGTCATCCATGAAATGGGGAGTTTGAGGTGAAATTCTGTGTCGATTGGATACAAGCGTGTATAGTTCCCGGATCAACCCCTGAATTATTAATATTTCAACAAATTCACCATTTAATTTGCCCTAAACCCTCAATTTCTACGGAAAAATGTCCGAAAAATATTCCTGCAAGGTTTTTCGCATTTTCCCAGCCTAATTTTGCACTTTCGGCAAAAAATCGGGCATATTCGTAATCAGCAGAAAATTTCCGATAAAATAGACCCTTTTAAGAGGTTAAAAACGAAAAAAAAATATGTTCGACTTTTCCCGGCCACTTTCCCGGAATCTTAAAAATCACGAAACTTCAAAAGGTCGTAGGATGAGCTTTTCCTATGCTATCGACTTTCAATGGGTGTGTTTGGAAAAGCTTTTTGCCTGACTTGAATAATGGCGTTGGATTCGTATCGATATCTCTTATAGTTTTCCCGGAAAGTCCACCTGAAAAATCGCAAAAAAAGAGGCAAAGGGGTATGTATGGAAAA